>VZTE01001671.1:496797-507325 GCA_013397775.1 Eulacestoma nigropectus
AAAGAAAGAAAGAAACAAAGAAAGAAAGAAAGAAACAAAGAAAGAAACAAAGAAAGAAAGAAAGAAAAAGAAAGGAAGATCTTGGCTTTTATCACTCTTTATTGAAAAATCCACCATAAAAACCAGTGGGATTTATGGTGAAAATTAGTGGCACCCGGATAAAGAAAGAAGAAACTTGGCTTGAAAAATTTAACCCTGTTTTAGGACTGATACGTGGAAAGTACTTGTTATGGTACACTCTTAATATTATTAGTCATGTGATGGGCATGTGAAAGGGTAAAATGCTCCCAGGACTTGTTAGCACAACCTTCTTCATTTGAAAGAAGGGGAACTCCTAGAACCTGCCCAGAAAAGTGGTGACAAAGTGTCCTGTAGCGGACAACCTCCCTTGAATTCCCTGGTACACCCACGCTTGCTGTCTTGACATGAGTAAGAGTGTAAAAAAGTGATTTTTAATCAATCTCTTCTGAAATGTAAGGCTGTTGCAATTATATTACATCTTCCCTCCCACCCCACAAAGTGATTAATTAGATTGCATACAAATTCTGCCCAGTACTTAAATGTAGTGCATGCATTATCTTCATAGTTCATTATCCATTCCTACGGAGATCAAAAAGCATGGCTCTGACTCTGAGGAATATCTCCATTTAAAAAAGTAATCTTTTTGTTGTGCTGCTCTGCTGAATACCTGTCACTGGGGCTTCATCTGCCCCCTCCCTCAGCTGGGGGCAGCTGCTGCCTCTGCAGCTCAGCATTGCACGGGAACTGCCTGGTGGATTTAGGCTCAGGTTCAAAGGACTTTCATGGGATATTCGATCAATTAAAAGCAGGAGTCATTTCATCTGCTCTAGATATGCTTTGCATGGCAAAGTTTAGTGGTGCTGAAGTTTAAAGTTGATTGTGGGTACTTTTTATATTCACTGGAAAAATCACTCCAAGATTCCTTTTCATTTTCTCGGTGGAGAAAAATGACCCTTTCTAGAGGATGGTTCTTCTGACCTCTCTTAGATACTTATTTTAGGATGAGATCACTTCCCGTCTCGCTGTTGGCTGTAAATGAGGCCAAGGGTGAATATGTCTCAGTTGGGTGCTTGGATACTTAAATTAGGGTAGATGGGCTGCTCCCTGCAGTGTTCCCTTCAGGTCAATTGGGCCATGGAACTCTCCTGCCCCCATATGAAGGGCGAGCTGCCTCTTGGCTGGTGCCGATCTTCTCAGCAGATTTGTTTCCTGAGCTCAAGCTCTGGACAATTTCTTGTCCAGGAAAGGACCTTAAGGAAAGGACCTTAAAGATTGTCTTGTTCCAACCCCACTGCCATAGGCAGGGTCACCTTCCACCAGACCAGGTTGCTCAGAGGCCCATCAAACCTAGCCTAGTTTGTCAGTATATGAACCATACGACATCCAAAATTGAGGACGAGTTTGCAAGGTGGGTGGCGGGGTGGAGGGGAGACCCTTCCTTTTCTTTTTATTTGGAAATGGAGCACATTTGGTGTAACATTGTTGGAGGACAATAAAACAGAATTCTTGGGGGTACCCCAACAGAGTCAGCCTTCAGAGCAGCTCCCACACCCTACGAGAGTCTGGCTGAGCTGGGAATACAGCCTGGGAGGCTTCAGTCTCTCTCCTGCTCTGTAGTACACACTTCAAGCAAAAGGGATCGTGCTCTTCACCTGCCAGAGTGAGAGGAACCGAGGGGAAGGCAGAGCTCAGCACATTAACAAGCCACATGCCTTTGTTACCGAGGGAATAAAAACTCTTTGCACCAACTACTCCTTTCTGTGTCTATTTATAAGTGTTTCCACAATACAAGCAGTGTTCAGAGTTCACTGCATCTGACTTTTGTTTTTTAAATCTCTGTTGTACTGTTATCTGGAGCATATTAACCCCTAGGTGCTTAGGTTTTAAATGGATAAGAGATGCCACAGGGAGGAAGAGAGAAAAAGAAAATATCTAATCCTGCTTTAAAAAGGGCCAGAAGGTGAAATAGCAGATTAATCACTCTCTAACACAATTTGCTGTCACCTTCACCTTAAGGTCTCTTTGCTTTCATACCCAAAATTAAGAGATAAACTCAACTAAGTTGCTGCAATTCAAACAACTTGTACACACACACAAATAAATCCAAACCATTCCCTGTGGTACAATTGTTGGGAGCACAAACCATTTTTAAACTGATACCAGAAATGAAGTTTTATTTTCAATCATATTTACTGTAAATTAGAAATTACTCAGTAAAATGCAATCTGTTAGGCAAAATGCATCCTGTCACTTTCAATTAACCAGCTAAAAGGTTGTTAATGAATAAATATTGACTTGTAGAGGAAATGCTTCTTAACCAGCTGCAGATACATGTGCATGATATTTGACAAGTGATCAATACAGAGCTGGTACACTCCTGCTAACCTGCAGGTAGCTGTTCAAAATGCCTTGGCACAGGGTTAGATGACGAGCTGCACAGTGCCACGGGTGTAGGGGCAGGGCAAAGAGGTGCTGAGATTTTACAAAAGTGCCTTATGTTGGTGAACCCAACTCTACAGACACTTCTGAAACCAAGCACCCAGGAGTGTAAACCTGGAGGCAGAAATCAGCCATTCAAGCATCCCTGCAACTTTCACTTGATTTTTCAAAGCCTTGAACACTAATGAAAGCTGAGACAGCCCAGCTCCCTTTTCAAGTCAGACCTTTTATTAGATACCAAAAACGTGCCCGTAGATGTCCAAATTGACTCTTTAGGCTTCTAATAGTTTGTCTGACAACTGTGTCTAGAAAAATATCCAAGGATGATGCTCCAGGTCTGTACTGGTTTGTGTGTATGGTCACCCACACTCAGCTCTTTGCTAATCCACACAACTGAATCCTTAAGCCAAATGCTGTTGTGGGACGTCAAGTCTCACAGTCCAGCAGAACTAGTTGGGTTGTAGCATCTGTGAGTAAAGGAGAGCCAGGCAGAGAGAAGGATCCCATGGTGAAGGAGCAGGGCTGGGATTCTAATCCTGGACCCAGGCTTCACTCTCCGTGATGGCCGTATAGCTGCCTTAGTTCTCATTTGTATGTAAAAGAGTGGAAGCGTTTATCTGAAGGCTGTGGTTGGAAGGGTTCCTGGTAAGTCAGAATCCTCTGGATCCCAAGTATGGCATTAATTTCCATAAACTTTCCAGAAACTTCAGTCACTTCGTTAATAATGGCTGATGTGCCACGCTGTAAGTAATCCACAGCACAGAGTATAAAACATGGTGTGGTTTCACGTGAATTTTCTGTAAGCACTAAAGCTGTTCCCACCTCACAACACAGTTGGGCATGTGATCTGGAGAGAAGTGGGATTATAGAAAGACTTCCATACCATGGGAGCTTATTTCAGCTTCTTGTAAGGACTATCAAATGAACACTGTTACAGTTTGTTTTTCTTCTATGTCCTGTATGCATGACAATAAAGGTTTCTTGTTTCAGTGCTTCAGCACTTCCAGTTGTTCCTACAGTAAAAATGTACTTTTCAACTCATCATTTCTAAAAACAGAGTGTAAAACATGACAGCTGCCATTGGGCCTTGCCTGGGAGTTTAAAGAGTTAAGTGTTCTCTCCATGTTGGTGCTTCAAGTGTTTTTCTTGCTTGGCTGGAAACAGTTGTCTCTGGCTCCCTGGGCTGAAGAAGATCAAGATTATGAAGTTCATAAACGCTTTTCTGCTTTGGCATCTAAATGGAAATGAGTCCATCGGCTGGGACTCCTCAGGAGACCATTGCAAGATTACTCTTTGAACTATGCCAGTTGCTGCAGAGGTTAAAAAGGGCCTTGTGGAGATGTGTTAGCCCTATGTCAGATGGGCAGGATTGTCTTTATTCTAAATATCCTGCTCATCCCGCTGATGTGGGGGTTTAATTGGTTTTGTTATGTGAGGACTCAGAACTTATTTCACTTGGCCTCGTGGTGCTTGTGGCCCTTCAGGAACAGAGGGCTCTACCATCTTGCCATTGCAGATGTATTTGCTCCTTTCTTTCTGCCTGTCCCATCTACCCGGTTTAGTTTTTCCTTTGAGCAGAACAGCATGGCCTGGTGTGTGCAGGTTGATTCAATAACTGGAGCACCTTTGGGGTCTGACTGGCATCCAAGGGCATGTTAGAAAGGTGCTGTGGCCAATCTAACAAACCCAAATTCTCAGCAGGACAATTTTACACACTCCTGGTGGGCCAGCTTTGGCTTCTGGCTCTGAGGTGGCTCAGTCAGTGCTCACTGAGGATTTTTTACGTATGTTCTCTCGCAAGTTGAAGCAGGACCTTAGAGACTTCTCACCTAAAAAAGGCATTGGGATATAACCCTGTGATTTTGATAGGCCTGGAAGGCAGAGTATAGGTGAGTATTTGAAGGCTTTTCATGAAAATTGGAATAGAGTTTTGTTGTTCACTGAAGGTAGAACACATGTGTTGATCATATCTGTACACAAAGTCAGGATCAAGGGACCCTGCCTTCCAGGTAAGCACATCAGTAGATTTTTCTCCAGCTTTAATGCACAGTAAGAGCTTGCATGCAGTGGGGCTCTCTCTCCATCTGCTTTAATTCCTATGCCTTGGGTACACCTAAATTCCTCTCACGTTCTCATTTGGGTGATGCAGCACAAATTATGAGAATGGACATTGGGTGTATCAACAACAGTAAAAGCTAACAGCATTGCACAGGGACCAATAAAGCTGAGATAAGAACTGCTGGGCTTTTCTTCATTGGCAGTTCAATGTGATTTCTATTATCTCACTGTTTGCTTTAATGTTATATGGAACCTGTCAAGGCTCCATAGTTTTGCCACTTACCGTTCCACTAGAAGGAAAAGACTCCGTAAATTACAGAACCTTTTGCTACTGAAAGGTGTGTAAAACTATTCCATCTAATTCATCGTCCCCTTTATCATAAGTGATAGTGGAAATGCAGAAGATTAGCAAGGTCAGATGAGTTTGGGGTATCAGGCCAAACCTGTAAATCTTCTGAGCTTGCTGTATTCTCACCATTATCCCTAGACATGCCAATATGTGCCTCTTGTATGCTTCACCTCTGGTTCATCTTTTCTCCTAAAGCCACCCATTTTGGCATCCTGCTGGCCAAAAATACCAAAACTTCAATAAACCAATGTATGCCATAGAGGATGTGATTTATGGGGTAAATCCCATGAATCTCTGCACTCAGACTATTTCCTCACGTCCCTGTGTAGACAGCAATGGGAGTCAGGTACGTTGCAGAAAGAGAAAGTCGTTACCTGTGTCTCAGCTAATGAATTCAGGCACAGTCTCATGCCAGCCTCGCTACACTGTTCTTCTTCCAGGGATTTTTCTTGACAATCTGCATAAATCTCCCTTACATCATGTACTGGACCTAAGATACACCTCAAGGCACTTCAGAACCTTTATGTGTCTTTGTTCAAACTGTGGAGAGGAGCTTTGTTATTAACCTTTGCACAGTAACATCACCCACTAACCAAGACAGACAATTATCTCTACTGTTCTCAGCATAACCCAGCTTCTGCCTGGTGAGATTTTACCCAGCAGCACTGACTTAGAGGATGGCTTTGATAGCACAGTTGAGTCCTAGCTGTAGGGCTTAAGTTCCCTCCCTGGAGCTGTTCCAGGGGTGGCTGTAAAACAGCCAGAACAGGACATGAGTGTATAAGGTATGTGTGATAGAGGAAGGAGACTCAGTTCCTTTGGTAACGGTCCAGATCTTCAAAATGATCAGATTTCTTCAGCTGGCCATTTGTAGTGTGATTTAAATATCAAGGGTATAAGGAAAATCTCCCAGGACACATTGCTCATCCTGTGCCAAAATCCTCATCATCCCAGTGTTGTTATCAACTAAAGGTCATAACATTACTGCTTAATATTTATGTTGCAGAATAAATCAGGAACAATTGGACCATGTTGGGCTATATACTGCACAAATAAGTGGAACCACATCTCCAGCCCCAGGGGAATTCATAAAATGTGTAGTGTGTATGGCATGGCAAAGGTTGCTGGCATGGGAGGGAGAACCTGCATGGCAAACTCTGACATTTTCCCATCTCTGGGCTCTCTCCTCAGCTCCCTACAGCAGCAGAAGAACCTTAAGAAATTTTTGAGCAACTTTCAGGGAAATAAGAGTTACTTTATGGGAATTGATGTGGGCAATGATAAGGAGTGAGTATGTCATCTCTGGTTCCAGACCAAAACAGGAGCATCCTTTCAGATAAGATGCATTAAAGACCATTGAAAGAAAATGCCAAAGGGGTGAGGGCTGAAGAAGCCTGTGACTACCCCAGAATGGTGCATGCCTTTTTCTAACCTACTCCTGCCTTGGGTATTGCTTTCCTACCATTGCGAACTCACCTGAGCCAAGAGCCGATCCCTTGGGTCTTTGCATGAAGATCACCCATGTGTTACAAACTCTGGTGAGGCCCAAATCTATGAGCAGATTGGCTAGCCAGGATCTAGTGACTCCTCTCAGCTAGGAAGGAGAGAGCAACTTGCACCCTGGACCCAGCTCTGGGAGGTGAAGGGGAAAAATGGAAGATGTGTGTTGAGTCAGATCCTACTGGAACCACGTTGAGTTCTGTGAAGTCCTGTTTAGTCCTTCTTAGTCCTGCTTAGTTAACACCTTTTTGTGTGGGGAAAGGACATGAAGAGTGTCCAATTTCAGATTGGGAAAAAAGGTAATTTTTGAGCTGGCAAGACCTGTGGAAGGAGAAAAAGGCTGAGATTCATGTTTACAGTTCCCTGTGCACCTAGTGGAGAACACATTGCAGGAATGAGGATTAGAGAGAATCCACTCCTTGTTCTCACAGCAGGAAAGGATAGAAACCTTGTCATACTCTCAAGAGTTTCTTTTCTGACATGCTCTTAAGTAAAATAGTGATTAAATTCCTTTCCTGGGAGTTTGCCTTTCTGGGACAGATGAAACAAGGAAAGTAAACATGTAGACAAATATTAAACAGACAGAGCAGCCTCAGATTTCATCAGGCTCCAGGCTGTTGCTTGGATTGCCTTCTGAAGGAGATATGTATGCCTGTGTTCCTGGGCTTACTCCCATTTGCCTTCCCTCCATCCTTATCTCTGTACCCATCGCTGCTTCTCCTTGTGCCTGAGCTGTACAGCAAATTGAAAATTTTGGAGAGGGACTTTTGCTGTTAAGAGTTCCCCTCCAAATGGATTTGGAGATGATGTTTGATTATTCAGAGCAGCTTTGGAGCCCATGCAGAGGCTGGGCAGTGAGTGTGCTGCAAAGGACACAAGCAAGAGAGCTGCTGGGACGTGTTTTGGCACCCAAAGCCAGCCCACAGTGCAGGCAATGCCACGCCTGTTAATTGTTAGAGACCTGCATCTTTCTGCATCAAGCTGCATGCCCAAAGAATGTTCTGTTGCATTATGTCAGGAGCTGCCATAACATGAGGTAATTGGCTTTGATATGACATAATCCACCCATAACGCAACATGTGATAGATGAAAGGACTTTCCCTGAGGCAAGAAGAAACCAGCTGGTACTGTACAACACCTGAAAAGAACGGGAGGTTTTTAATCAACTCCTCCTGCCTTGCTGGGGTGGCAAGTTGTTCAGTCTATGCACATCCTTAATTGAAAACTCAAGATGATTAATTGTTTTTTAAAATACCACAGCATGTCTTACTGCGTTTGAAACAAATTAAAGTTTCCATAAATTTGTATCAGCCATCCACGTGAAAAAAAGAAAAAAGATCAACCAAGCTCAGGTGAACATCTACAGTGTATGAGATAGATCAGTTTTCTTCAAGCTCTTCTGATCTGAAGTACCTTCTGCTCATTCTTGGCTTGTGCCCATGTTTAACCTCAGTTGCTGCTCAGGGAAACACTGATGGGCTGATACCCATTCAGATCCGATCTTTGGGAGAGCTTCTTGTGGAAATTCCTGCTGGTCAGAGTTAGATGTAGAGGAGGTGAAACTTGGAAATGGCACAACTGAACTGAACATTTGATCGTCTTTTCCTTGGGGACATCCCAACCTGTGATGTCCCCTGAGCGGAAAGGGAAAGCCATGAACAGATGATTGCCCATGTCTTAGGAAAGTGTTTTGGAACCTTCATTTCTGAATGAAGACATCCTGTGAAAAGAGCTTGAGGGAATGGAAGGAGACTTGCTTTAGATAAATTAAAAGGGATCTGATTCTAAAGGGACCTATCCCCCATCTGATTTGATTCAGGTTAATGTCACTCAGCTGTTTTACAGGTTTCCCTTTCAACATTACTTCCTGGAATGCTGTCACCTCTTCATTCACTGCAAATGTTTCAGGAAGGTTTAAAAAAAGTAGTGGTACGAAATCCTGACAATTATAAGGATGGGAAGTAGAGGGTGTCATTTTCAATGTATATGTCCTAATTCCTCTTGGCTTTGATGTATAGCTCATGTCTTAAGAAGTTTACCATAGACTGTCTTATGTATGTGGTACTCACACTTTCATGACCACACTCCTTATTTTTTGTGGTGCAGCATGTGAAGTTTCATGTTATATCACTTGTCTGTCAAAGAGAGGAAATACTCCTTTTTGTCTCATTTCAAAGCCAACCCTAGCCTCACTATTTTTGTCCTTGGAAAAATCAAACAAAAATTGCAGATGGTAAGACAAAAGTGCTTACCACTGTTCAAGAATCTGGTTCACTTAGGGGGAGGAGGACTCTTTTGCCATCCCTTAGCAGCCCCACAGACTCCCCTGTCCTCTTTGCTGGCCCTGTAGTGTCCAGGCTGGGCTCTCCTGGGCTTCTTGAGTTTTTTGTAAACAAAAGCAGCTCGACTACAAAAATGAGACGTGACTTATTATAATGATCTTCAAAAAAGAGGTAATTTTATATTCCTGTCCAAGGCTCTGCTGCCATTTTCTCTTGCTGGTGTTTCCAACTGCTCCTGCCAAGTGTTGCCATCCCGGTAGACGCCCTATTGAGGAAAGGTAAACTGTGTTTCAGTGCTGGCCTTGGATGTCCTTCGATGGGCTGATAGAGACGCTGAATGTTGTTCTAAGCTGTTTCTTTTGTGGTGCCTTCAATATAAATCTCTGCCCTCTTTCTTAAAAGCCAGCTCAGCCACATGAACGAGGCTTTATTTTATGAGGCTCATTATTTTTATATTGATGTTCATTTTCTGAAATGAGTGGGAAAGCTAAATGCATACAGCCCCCTAGATGTTTTAACAAAATCATATTTCAGTTGCAGTATTGATTGTCTATCTATAAAGCAATATATGGCCAGGAGTTAATGTTAACAGTGCACTATGTTAACTGAAGTAATGTAGTGAAAAACAAAAATGAGAGTTGGGCTGCCTTTACTTTTTGCTGCAGTGTGACACCTCCAGCTGAGCTTTATTGCTTCTCCTGAGTGTTAGGTAATCACAGAGATGACCTATAGCTGTTTCCCTTAATGGATGATAAGCAAAATCAGCCAGAGTTCATGGTTGCTAGTATGAGGGTAGCACATAAACAATACTCCTTTCATTGTGTTTACAGTCATTTTGTTCCTGTTCTTAGAGCAAGAAACAGTCAGGTGCAGGTTCAACGTTAAAGTGGTGCCTATTCTTGGTGACTGCTCTACACTCCTGTGGTCTTGAAAATGTTCTTGCTTTGCTGCAAATGGGTAGGGTTTTTATAGGAACTATATTTGTTCAACCATTTTCTGTGAGGAAATGAGGCTTTAAGGCTAAATCCAGAAAATTCTTTAGACTGCAAAACCTTTCTTTTCTTGTTACTGCAGATACACAAAATGAGTTGGAAGACCTTGATCTGTACTCTCACTATCCATGGTAGGGTGGGTCAGCTCCTGTTTTTGGAAGTCAGCTCCATCCTGACAGATCCATGACCAGACAAATTTTCTAGGTGCATTACTTTTTTGTTTTCCTGGAAATGGATGAGAATTTTGTTTCTGTATATTTACAGAATATATGGGAAAATTGATAAGTAGAGGAATGTAGTGATCTGTCCAAAGTCACATTGTCCCACCAAAATGGGAGCAAACCTAAAAACTCTTGGTGTAAAAAGACTGTGAGGGAGCCCAACCAGTGATCTAGTCTGTTCCTCAATCCCTATATTTCTTCAATTCAAACAAAACCTTTTGTATCTTATTTTTTAAACCCTCCAGTGATATTTTCAAGCACTACCATGGTGCTAGTTTTTCATGTTCTGTTCTCTGGTCTTCCCTGTTCCTGTTCTACACAAATCATGATACCTGTCTTTCTTGTAATGGATTGGATTTTGTTTTCTTTTCTTTTTAATTTTTTTTTTTTTTAAATTTTAAATTTGGATCTCATCTCTGTCTCTCATTAATCTAACTTCTCCTGACATACAGTGGCCAAAACAAGAAAAAGTTCTCCAGTGAAGCCTTTACCAGCAGCAAACACAGCAGAAGGCTTTCTTCACACGTCTCAAACATGATGGTGCTCTTTGCATGCCTCAGCATGGTGTTTGCTGTTTTCAGCACAACCCTGTTGATTCACATCTATCTGCTGATCCACTCCAACCCTCCAGTCCTTCTCGGCAGATCCCCCCCCCCCCACCTATTG
>VZTE01001671.1:507332-629736 GCA_013397775.1 Eulacestoma nigropectus
CAGTCTGTTGTTGCTGGCTTGTAGTCATGCAGTTGTTCCTCTCTGATCCTGATATTTATTGAGGACAAAAGCTCATTTGCATCTTGTTTTTTCAGACCCCTTCTAACGTTTGCCAGGATGATTTTGAACTCTAGCCCTGTGTGTTCTTGTGTGCTGGTTGCCCCTCCCTCCGTGGTGTTGTGTGTGCATATGTAAACATAAAGTTATGTTGTGAAGGAAAATATTGCAGGGTGTGACATCCCAGTCAGAACCTTGAAGATTATTTCTTGGTATACATCTCCTTCTTGCAAGGGAGCTGCTGATTATGACTATACTAATTTATCATTTTGCCCATATAGTTTTGCATGCTCCAGTAGCAGTTTCACTTAGAGCATATTTCTGTACCTTGATAAGAAATGTTATAAGCTGCTGAAGATGAGGTATGATCTCTACGGCTCTTCTTCCATTCACTCTGCCAAAGGGAATCAGATTGGTTTAGAAATTATTTGAACTGAACACCAAAATAATCCAAATGTGAGTGTTGCTCAGCATTCCTGGATGTCTCCTAGATATGTAGAAACAGCTTCATCTCTTGTGCTCCTATTGTTATGGAAATTGAGGTTAAATTGCTTTTCCACTCTCTCTCTCTCTCTCTCCCCTCTTTCTACATTGGCTGTTGTTCAGTTCCCTGTAATCACCGCCATCCTTCAGGAGCTCTGGATAAACACTTTGAAAGGCTCAGAGATCTTCTAGCCCACTTCTGAAATGCTGTGGTTTCTTGGCCACTTTGTCTCTTCTCAGTCCTTCAGCACTGAGCTGCTGGATGCTCTTCTCCTGCTGTGCAAATCCTTGGCAGATGCATAGGAAAGATATTCACGGTCTGTATCCTAAATAGAGGTGAGGGCTCTCACCTAATGGCTGGAGCACTTCTCAGCATCCAGGAGACTGATCCATCATGTCTCTAGAGAGTTGTCTCACAGTCATGACAAGGGGCAGGGAAAAGTAGTTGACCCTCTCTATTCCAGCTTCTCAAAGGCTTCCACTCTTCCTGTTTATTGAGGAGCTATCCCAAGCCAAGGAGAAGGCATTTGACTGTCATCCAGTGGCCTTTTCTGGGAGGAGGAGCCCCAGCTTTCATTCCCTTCTGCTCCAGGGACTGGTTTTGTCATTTAATGTGTTATTTCATGCATTTTTTGATACGTAAAGTGGATAATTAAACCACATTAAATCTCTTCATAGACCCTCATTCAAGTTTAACTTAGCATTAATTTGGCTGAGCTTAATTTACTTTGTAAACTGAATTAGTGGCACTCTAATTCTGAATGAGAGTGTGTATAAAGGAGCCTAATGTGGATTAAATAATCCAAATTAACTTAAAATGTGAACAGAAGATGAATTAATTTCCCTGAATGTCCCAGTGTAGATTCAATGCTTCAATCATCCTCTGCTGTGACAGCTCATCCCACGCAGGTGAAGATTCATCTCCAGTGATTCTCTCCCTCTTTACTACATGGGTCTCTTGTTTCTCCATTACCAGATCCTCCTGGAGCACTGATGTGAGCTGGATTGGCAGCAAGGGAGCAGGGGGGGATTTTGTCAACAGAAAAAGATGTGAGTTCTCAGAGCACATAGGCAAATCTCAACCAATGGTTAAATGAAGACAGGAGCAAGGAACAGCCTCTCCTGGCCATAAAGAGGAAAAAGAAAAAAAGCTCTTTCTCTGTTCTTCTTGTTTTGCCCCCCTTTGCTTTAACCATCACTCCTCATTTACACTGAAAAGAAGGGCTGGGTTCAAGGCTCCTGCATGTAAAGTATTTCTATAGGACACCATCCATTACTGTGCTGTGTAAGCACTAATAATCCCATTGAGTGCTCTTTCGCTTGTGCCTTGATGCTAATGCCTTGTACACCAGCTTTCTCATGCATCCCCCTTCATTGGGAGCTCTGGGTAGAAAACTAAAATCAACCACAGATTACTCAGACCTGCCAAGTGTGCTCTGCAGAGCAGAGAGTACATCCTCAGCTCGCTGCCTGTGCGTAACTCCCGTTCACATTAATGGGAGTTATGTGCTTACATCCACAGGAGGCTATTCCCTGCTGCCTGACATCTTGTTTTATCATTTATGATACTGAAATGACCTGCAAATTGTAGGGGATGTAGTGATTGCAGCAAATGCCAGGATGTTGGAGTGGTGCCATGGTTACCTGGACTGGGGATTCCCTCTCCCTTACATGACAACATTGCCTGGCCCAGGACATCTCTGTTATCTCACTGCTAATAGGGCAACTTCTGGAGAGTTTTGCAGCGTTTTCCCAATGGAATAGAAATAAGACAAAACTTAACCTCTCAAACTCTTCAACATCCCTACAGAATAGATTTATGCCAACCTTACGTGGAAGAGAATTAGCCCTATGGCAACAATCAACAATAGTACATGCCAGGTAAGAGGAGCAATTGCTGTGAAGGGGTTAATTAGGAGTCACGGGATAAAATTGAGGAGTAGGGTGGGGTGGGAAGTTTCGTTTAGATATTAGGTCATGCTTTATACTCTTGCATTTCTCAACCCATGGAACAGTCTTTAATCTTGCCACCTTGGAAATTCAAGTGTGCACAAAGCTAGAAGCCTATGAAGGGACTTTACTTGCCTCAACAGTAGTAGGGTAGGATATGAAAAGAACCTTCTCATGATGAATCAGCCCTTGGCAGCTCTGTGTCCCCTCCTCCTTGCTGAAGGAGACATGGGCACTGGATAATGGAACCCCAAGAAGGTATGAGTATGTCTATGCTATGAGCAAGAAAAACACAAATCAGTGACCAATGTCTTCCTTTCCTCCAGGAGTGCTGAAGTCTTGTAGCTTCATTGACTCTGGACAGGTAGTTATCCTTATGACCACAGTGGGAAAAAATGAGGTGCAAGTGGGGAGAAGATTGCTGTCTGCAGGCCCTGAGACACAGTGTAAGAGGAGGACTTGGTGGATCTGCTCTCACATTGCTCTTAGAGCCATAACTACACGGCTCTGCAGTTGGAACTTGTTTGTGCCCCAGAGCGCTTACACATGGTTTTCATTTTGTTTTGAGTCTGGACCATCCTGCCTGTCCCATTGACCCGAGAGACACACATCCAGGATGGAGACTTGCACATTGTCCTATAGTGTGTCCCAAAAAGCAGGTGGCAGGGCAAGCCTTGGCCCAGCCTCAGTCAGGCTGATGACGTGGATGTACCCAATATTTCTCCTAATAGGTATATGTAAGTGTTCAATTATAACTGTGCAATGGTTCAACTTTTTAAGGCAGAACCCACTTTGTACCCTTTCAACATCATCACTACAGCTCTGAGGCCTGAACAATCTGCTGTTCTAACAGTGGCCAATGTTGGTGAAAATAGGGTGGTTTCTTGTAATTCTTTTGTTCTTGTAATTCTTTAGTGCTGTTCCCTAAACATTTTTGAATTTAATTTTTTTTATGTTCTTTTGAGTTCATTTTTGTCCCTGAAAAACTCACTTGGGTCACTAGCCTCATGGGTGTTTCTCTTTAAGCCTGAATTTGTCCATGAATTTTGGGTCTATATTGTCATGGTATGTTGCACCAGTATGTGTTTTCCTGGCATACACCATCCAAATTGCCTTTAGCTGGTATTTCTTAGTTCTCTAGTGATGCTAGGTGGTAAGAACATTCATCTTCTCTGTTCAAAGCCATAAAGACTGTGGGGGTAATAGCCAAGCCAATAGCAAGGTCTGCTACTCAGAGATCCTCTCTGTACTTGCAGAAATCTGCTAGAGCAGGAAAACATCATCCTGCACTATTTGTACCCTATAGATCTCTCCCTTTTCTCCCAGCCTTCCCTCCCATCTGTGGTGACATGTTTGCAAGGAGTGACAGCTGCTCAACATTACACCTCCAGCCAGGTGAAGGTTTCCCTGAACCATGATGGTGCTGTGCCTTCAAACTGACAGAGCATTTATTTATAGTAAATGGCATTTTTGACCTTCCCCATCTCCTTTCTGCTCTTTTAAGTCTGCTTTAATCTCATTACATAAGAAAGTAAGAGCCTTAGAGGGAGAATCTCTACCCGAGCAGGCCAGCTCAGATAAAGCTTTAAGCACTGCAGGGTGAAAACTCCCAGTATCTGGTTATTGGCTACGTGGGAATCAACAGAAGTGAAGATGTGACCTGGCAGCCAAGTGACAAAAAGACTTAGAATGAGGCTGATTCTTCCCTCTGCTTCCCTTTTGGTTTAATCAGACTTTTTTTCAATTCATCAGGGTAAGGAAAACTAATAGAACAATCAGACTCTGACTCCTGGGCTTTTTCCTGAACAAGCTTTGAGAGGCAGATTCATCCTTGTCCTGGTGGAACACCAGAGAGGAGGTGACCTCCTGGTTTCTGTTGCTATAGGGAACTGCTGAAGGCTGGTTTGGCTCCTGGCAAAATTTGCAGCAGGTCTAACATTTTCTTCTGTTACAGGATGAAGGCAGCTCTGCTTGGCCAGGCTCCTTCCCGTTCCCAACCTGCCCTGAGACAGGAGACCACCCATCCCCATGCAACCAGTAGAGGTGGCAGGGAAGCACCGGGAATGCAGGAGAGAGAAGTGTGTGCTGTGCACAAGCTGTGTATAGACCTGAGTGCTCTGGAAAGAGTTTGGGGTTATGTGCTTGCAGCTGTCTTTGGGGCTGTGGGAGTCTCTCTGTGGGCGTCAGCAGAAGTCTCAGTACCTCCATTTGAGCTCTTTTTTCAGAGGTAGAAAGGGAGCCATAGTCTCAGAGTGTTGGGCATATTTCAGAAGGGTGCAACAAATATTCCTCTCCCGCATAATTCCCCAGTTAAGGTTTTTTTCCTCTATTTCTGCAGGCTTTCCTGGGGCACTGTCGCCTCTGGTGTTAAATTTGGCCTCTCAGCAACACTCAGTAAAAGCAGAAGCATTTAATCTCCCCTCCTGCGTCCAGGCTGATGCTTCACTTTTTATTGTCTACATATATCTGTAATTATTAACTTAGAGCAACATTTCATTGGCCAATAAATGTTAGTTATGGTATATTTGGTAGCTTTATGAAATGTAATTAGTGCTGGAATAGTGTGAGATACTCAGGAGCTTCTGTGCTGGTAGATGAACCTTTTATCAGCTGTGGGCATTTAATTCACTTTAACAGAAAAGCTGCAAACAAATAACAATATTGCATCCTTGAACTGGCCTAGTTTGCTCTTGTTTGCCTGCCTGGCTGCTGTGTTTCTACAGTTTCCTTATATGATTTTTAGCTCCCGCAGGCTTGTAGTAAATTGATCATTGTTAGTTCTGAGATTCAAATTTCCCTTTATACCATCCACAGTCCATTTATTACCGCTTATCATATTTCACTGGAACATAGGAACCTATACCAATTTTAGAGGACCTTGTTCGAGAAGTGCAGGACAGAAAAGAATTGGAAAAATGCTATTACCAAAGCTTTGAAAGGATGCAATTTGGCAATCAAAATAAAACATATACCATTTGGATTAAGCCAAATCATGTTTTCTTTCAGGTTTCCTGGCCAGAAAAAATAACCCCAAATTGTAGAATCATAGAATTGTTTAGATTGGAAAAAACCTCTGAGATTATTGAGTCCAACCATTAACCCAATGTTCACCACTAAATCATGTCTGCAGGTGCCACATCTAGATGTTTTTTGAACACTTCCAGGAATGGGGATTCCACTACTTTCCTGGGCATCCTATTCCAATGCTTGACAACCCTTTTGGTGAAGGAAGTTTTCCTAATACCCAATTTAAACCTCCCCTGGTGCAACTTGAGGCCATTTCCTCGTCCTATTGTTTGTTACTAGGGAAAAGAGAACAACCTCCACCTGGATACAAACTCCTTTCAGGGGGTTGTAGAAAATAAGAAGGTCGCCTCTGAGCCTCCTTTTCCCCAGACTAAATATCCCCAGCCTCAGCCACCCGTCACAAGACTACAGACCCTTCACCAGCTTCACTGGTCTTCTCTGGACACACTCCAGAACCTCAAAGCCTTTATTCTTGATAAAGCTTTGCTGATCACACACGGTGATCTCGTCAGCAAGAGGAGTGTAGCAGGGGAAGAGTCTTTCCACTGCCCTTCATTCTCAGGGACTTGGAGCATTGTTAGCTGAAATCCACAGGCACGTGCTAATCTAGAAAGAGGGAAAATAAGATGCATTTAATCTAACTTTATTTACCTGGGAGCTAACACAGACAGTGCTTGGACATGCTGCCCTTAGGAACTCTTTCGGAGCTGCCAGCACCTGGCACAGGGTTATCAGCAGGTTGTGGGGCTGGTCTCAGTGCAGGCTGACAGAGCTGGCAGGAGGGGGAATTCGCTTGTCATCCATTGGATTATACCTGATTTATGGCTTCACTCGTTGACTTCAGAAATCTCACAGTGGCAAGCTGCATTGTCTTAACTTCGCATTTGTAGATTATCCATGCTGCAGAGTTATAAATCCTTCTGAGCACAGCGTGCTTCCAGAGTCTAATTATATTGTCAGCGATAGGGTCTGGAGCGGGAGTGGATGTGCGACAATGCTCTGCCGGCCCCAAGTTCAGGAGGCATTCATAGAGGCATTTTATCAGTCAATTTCATGAGACATTAATTAATGAGATACTTCAATTAGATCATTTCTGTCACTAGGAAGGAATTATTCTTCATGGTCAAGATTACATCATCTTAATTAGTCCCTCTCCAAGTAATTTGCTTCTTTTCAAGCCCTGAAGAAGGGTACATTCATTATAGATAATTAATATTCAAGTTAATTGACTGTACCCTACAATTCACGGAGCCCCTTTGAAACAGATTTTCTAGTTAGGCATCGGGAAGGGCTGTTAAAGTTGCACTGTGCAGTCCTCTGTAAGGCTTCTCAATCATCCCAGGGACCAAATTATAATTATCAGCCCCGGGCCTGCCTTAGCCACTCCAGTTAATACACACAATAGAATGCCCATTCTGAGCAACTACTATAGAGATACAGAAGTTGAGACCAGAAGGTTAAGCTAAAATCTCTTGTATTTATGTATACACTATGTAGGGAATCTATTTTTTTTGTTAACACACATTCTTCACAGCACAATTGCTTTGATTTGTCTATTTCAGTTTTAAAAAGAAATTTTTGTAACAAACCAATCACGAATAACAGATTCTTGAAGCTCAGATGCTCTGTTTGTTTATTCTCTCCAAAGAAAGGTCATGCAATATTAATGTTGTATGTTTTAATGTTCCAAATAATCTACAGAAACCACTGTATCTCACTCAGAGTAGTAAATTTAAGGGAGCTGGCTGATGTCATAAAAAAACTCTCTGGACAATTTTTGAGCGGTCTTGGGAATCTGGAGAGGTCCCAGCTGACTGGAAGCTGGTGAATGTTGTCCTGATTTTCAAGAAGAGCAAGAAGGGGGACTCTGGCACCTGCAGGCCTGTCAGTCTTACTTCTGTGCCTGGTAAAGTTATGGAGAAGATTGTCCTGGGGGGTATTGAAAAACACCTGGAGGACGACACAGTCATAGGTCACAGCCAGCATGGCTTTATGAGGAGAAAATCCAACTTATTAAACCTGGTCGCCTTTGATGACAAGGTGACACTCCTAGCTGACCGAGGGAAGCCAGTTGGGGTAATCTTTTTGGATTTCAGTAAAGCTTTCAATACTGTCTCCCACAGTATCCTCCTGAACATGATGTCCAGCAGACAGCTGGATAAACATGTCATGGGATGTGTGACAGGTTGGGCACAAAGGGAGACAGTGACTGGGGTGACATCAGGCTGGACACCTGTCATTAGTGGGGTTCCATAGGGTCCAGCCCTGTCTCTGTGCTCTTCGACGTCCTCATAAATAAGTTGGATGCAGGACTGGAAGAGATACTAAGCAAGTATCTAAAAAGAGAAAGTGCTGGATTCTGCACCTGGGCTGGGGCAACACTGGATGTATGGACAGACTGGGGAATGAGATGTTGGAGAGCAAGGCTGTGGAAAGGGACCTGGGGGTCCTGGTCAACAGAAAGTTGAATATGATCAGCAGTGTCCTGGAGCCAGAAGGGTCAACCCTGTCTGGGGGACATCAGGCACAGCATCGCCAGCCAGGCAAGGAGGGGATTGTCCTGCTCTGCTCTGTGCTGGGGCAGCCTCATCTTGAGTGCTGGGGGCAGTTTTAGGAGACACAATATAATGAAGGAAATAAGTTATTAGAGACCGTCCAAAGGAGGACAATGAAGATGATGAAGGGCCTGATGAGAAGCTGAGTGAGCAGTGGCTGAGGGCACTTGGTCTGTTCAGCTGGAGGAGACTGAGGGGAGACCTCATTGCAGTTACAACTTCCTTGTGAGGGGCAGAGGAGGGGCCGGCACTGATCTCTTCTCTCTGGTGACCAGTGATGGGATCTGAGGGAATGGCCTGAAGTTGTGTCAGGAGAGGTTTGGGTTGGATATCAGGAAAAGGTTCTTCACCCAGGGAGGGTTGGCCACTGGAACAGACTCCCCAGGGCAGTGGTCACAGTACCAAGCCTGACAGAGTTCAAGAAGCATTTGTCCGTTCCAACTCAGCTTTTTCTGTGATTCTGTATCGTATACAACCATTGGCACATAAATTTTGTTTTCTAGTATTTCTACTGTAGTTTTTACATTTGACTTAAGTCAAAACTTCACTTTGTTCTGTTTCAGTCAAAAGTGGTGTTTTAAAATTGAAAATGCTGCCTGCCTAAAATCTCAGAGTCTGGAAACCTCAAATGCAAGTCAATGTTTCCATAAGCAGCTATTAAAAAAGAAAAGAAATTGATAACACAGGCTAGCAAAGTTACAAGCATCTACAAGTCTGGAACAACTCCCACTAAAGCCAGGGAATTGTGCTGTCTCTGCTTGGATCAGGGCTAAATCTTCCTAATTGCAAGTGCAATATTTCTGCTCTTTATTTTTATGCAGATTGCTGATCCTGTCTGATCCAAGCAGAGCTTCTGAGGAAAAGAGATTCAGTCCATACGTGTGCAAGCCTTTGTTTTTAAAAACAAAACTTCCCCTTTGACTTGAACTTTAAATAACGGAGCCAGGCAAATAATGTGGATAGCGTCACTGAACGTGTGCTGAGATTTCAGTGGTTTATAGTTCTTCTTGTCTTCACGCCACTTATTAGTTTCCTCTGAATAGTCTTCCAAACAAATTAAACGGCAGGAATGTTAGTGGAAGCAGTGAGATATAAACAAACACTGAATATTCAGAGCCACTATTTTTATTCCCAGCAGAAATCTAGTTTTAAGATCAGACTTTCTCCAACTGCGGAGAAGAAATATTAGTATGAGTACAACAGTGTTTGTGTGCCGTGGTTTTACAGGAGCGCTGCTAGAAGCATGCCAGGAGCAGGATGCTGTGGAGTGAGTACACACAGAGTGAGACTTAGGAAAAATCCATATGTGAGAGGGTTTTTGACCAGTTGGTGAATCCACTGCCTGCATCGCATGGACTGCACAGAGAAAGGAGTTTGCTTTCACACCATTCCCACCAGGATCTTTTGGAATAGGTTTGAAGCAGGGATAAACACATTGGATATTTGAATTTAGTAATATTTATGAGGAGCTGTTCTGCTCTCACTGCTCTTTCTGCAGACCTCCCAACCTCCTCCAGCCACACTGTGAACATCACTGCAGGAGGTGAGCACCAGACCCCACAGCAGCTGTCCTTGCTGAAATGTTACCTGTCCTGAAAATGTGACAAGAAATGCAGAATCCCGAGTATGGAATAATTTTGGAGATGACTGTATTCTGCATTTGGCCACATGGCAAGAAAAGGTCTAGAAAAAAAAGAGAAGTACATAGACTTCAGCTGGAAAATGCTTTGTTGAGGGTTATCCACCCAAGGCTGTTAAAAATCTAGCTTGAATTAACATTCTGTCACTTGCTTAGTGCCTCTGCACAATTCTGTTATCTCTGATTCATAGTCCAAAAGCAATTCTCAGGAGCTTGCCCAATTCTTTTTATTGCTATTTAGGCCAAAGAAAAGCAATCATCCAAAACTTCTTGTTGTCAGTCCCCCGCACCCTCCATCCACATTCATTTTCTCTAGAGAACTTCTAGCCCTGCCTGTGCACCATTGCTGCATTTGACTTGCTGATACTTTTTTCCACTTTTTCTGTCCCACAGGGAACTGCAGAACCCTTTTGCTGTTGGTTCTAAACCCTACTAGATTTGACATTTTGTGGCCCAAATCAAATCTGTATTCTTCTGTCACCTGCTTATGAGAGTACAGGCTCTGCTTCCACTGGTACAGAGAGCGGTGAGTGCACAGAGAGCAATGGACAGAGCTTCTCCAACTGTCATTTTAAAATTTATTACTGATTTTGGGGTAAAACAGTGCTAAAAAAGCTCTTCTGCTTGTGTTACCAACTCACCTTCCAGGCTGCCTGTCGCCATGGCTGTGGACACCTTTGCTCTCACAGCTCTGGAGCTGGCAGCACTCTCTGCGTAGTAACAATCACAGGGTTTGTTCAGGAGGATCACTGCAATATATTTTCACCTCTGGAACAGCCAATTTGAGGATCTCAAATTGCTCTGTGAACAAAAGTGCAAAATCTACCAAAGGTCAGTAGCATTAACCCTATCTTGACACTGACTAATTTAATGTCCAGAGAGACAGAAGGCCCACACTGTGGAGATGCTGAACAAGTGCACTTTGAATTGAAGTCTGGAGGAGCTATGGGTGTTTGATGTCTGTGTAAAGCAGAAATCCCACCAGGGATTTGTTTAAAGGTAAATAGAAGAACAAATGGGGAAATCGTCACTCCCAGTTCTCTCCTCTGATCACTGAATCACTCCAAAGGGTAACTTATTTAATCATCCTATGTCTGTACAATACCAGCCTGAAGCTTGTAAAAGGTGTTTTGTGTTTCAAGGGCTTTGTTTCTTATGCTGTGAAAAATACTTGCTCTTTGTAAATACTCCCAGTGTCTGTGCAGTTCTGATGTTTAAACTGGGCACATTTAGGTCACTCACTGCTCCTGTGTGAGCACTGGAAGGAGCTGATGGAGATTTTTTGCGATATTGCATCATCGTACTCAGTAGCCCAGAAGTTTTCCTTGCACTAAATTTTCAGATACCCTGGTTTCTGTCCTCATACTTTTATTGACATCTTCAGGCCCTGGCTGACTCCAAATTGGGAAGGAAATGTCCTGAGACAGAAAGCACTCATCAGCATACTGAATAATTACAGTGAAAAACCATGTCCATTAGCAGAGGTGAGCAAAATCATGGAAAAAAGATAATGGAGTCCACTGGAGCAAAAAATCCATTTCAGCAGAGATCTCTGAGAGCTGGGGGAGCTGTTTTCAATGAGAAAATAACAAATTGCATGTTTTAAACTACATTTTTCCTGGTAGAAAATTTAGAGAACCAGGTAGATGTTGTCTTTGGACAGACTGGATCCAGGGTCCCACAGTCTTGCTTAGATGAACTGGAAATTTGAGAGCTGTTTGGGATGGGAACAGCTTCCCAACATACTGCTTTTCCAGACACAGGGCAAGAGGCAGAAATCAAATTTCTTCTGGAGTGAATGATAGCCTCTGACAACATGAGGCAATTTAATCACAGTTTATGCTGTAACCTTGCCATTAGGCAACTTGAAAGTACTTCTGCATGTCTTAATGGTGCAGTATGGTACACTCAGCATAGCAGCATGGAGGGTTTTTCCCAGGTAAGCATTTCTTTTTTTTAATAATCTCCAGCTTTTCAAGAGAAAATGTCTTTTAATTAAGGTTGTCTTACGTACTTGGACATTTGCCCATCGTTGCAGCATCTGCTGTTTGCTTTGTAGGTAGGGACCTGCTGGCACTTACAGAAAGAAGCTTTTTGCAGGTCTCTTTGGAGGTTCAGGGAAGTGTGGTCATGGCCCAAATCTGTGGCCAGAGCAATGTGAGTCATTTCCATATGGTGCTTTGCATCTGACGGGCTGCAAACAAAGTGAAAAAGGAAAGAGCTCCCAGACCACAGCCATGGGGGCTGAGATGGCAACCTGATGGGACCTTTCCAATGAGCACTGAAAACACCCATGATCTGCATTCTGGAGAAAGTCTTTTCAAGCTTTTTTCCCCCGCTTCTTTTCTCCTTTTGCTTCTTCTCTCTTTCATCCTACTCTTTTAATTTTCAATTTCAGCTACTTGATCTCCAGATATTTTTGAAATGGCTGGGAAAAAGGGAGAAAAAAATGAAGCTGACATAAGGGAAATTGAAGTGTGGGGAGAAACCACAGCAGTTTATTCCAGACCTTGTTTAATGAAAAATGATTAGAAAATTTCGAAACACTCTGCAAACTGCAATCCCATTTTCTGTTTATTCACCATGGACGAAAGCCTCGAAGCTTTGGTTTCTTATGATAAAAGCAAGCAACGCTTACCTTTTAAAATATTTTTTTCCCCTCATTTAATACTTGAAGGGCTTTTGCATCTAAAACAGACAATATTCAGAGGTCTGCATTCTTTCTAATTCTTGTCCTGCTCCTCCTGCCTGGTTGACATTTACTTTCATGACCACCATCCTCCCTGGGTGGGCTCAGAACTAAAGCCATTTCTTGAAGTTACTAGTGAAGTGGATGTGGATCATTGGAGGAGATTACAGCTTGTGCTTATGCCCTGTTCTCTGTCATAAGGAAGAGTGGGTGAGATTGGCCAGGCTTTTCAGTCTGGGAAGCAGATGAGGGAAAAAAATTAGAAGGCATCAAAATCAAGAATGGAGAGGAGGAAGCAATAAGCAAACAATTATTCACATTTTCTCAAAATGCAAGACCCACCTTGATCCAATGAAATAATCAGGTGGTGCACCCACAACAAAAAAAAGCCAATATTTTTCTTCTAAGGAAACCTGTGAAACTTGTTGCCTCTGGGTGCTACAGAGACCAAATGTTTAAGCATTCTTAAAATAGACTAAACAGTAATGAAAAATGTCATTACAGATGACTATTAGACATGATGGTTCACACCCAACTTCCAGTTCAGGAAGACCTGAGCTGCCACCTGACAGAAGGTGGAGGGATAAGCCAATTTACAGTCTGTTTTGTACAACCTTCCTCCTCCTCCTTCCACCTCTATTTTCACGGATAGGATGGACTTTTCATATGTTGAAGTTTGATGGGTTTTTCGTATCAACATGCCATTTCCCAGCCCAGTTGCACTTAAAATCTGTTAATTAAAAACTGAGGCTGAATTAGCTGAATCAGTAGGTAAATTTAAACTGCTGAGCAAAGACAAAGACTTCCTTCACAATTATCTACCCCATGAGTGCACCAAGTGCTGTGGCAGAAAGAGTAATTTAATTCTTGACTCTCTAAGCACTTGGATAAAATTGTTTCTTCTCTAATTACTTTCTCTGATTACTTTCTTTTCTCACCTATGTTGCATCTGGATTGCTTGGAGCAGAATCTCTCCAAAATCCTAGACGTCTTCAACTGTTAGTAGCAAGACTATGTACAACAGAGCTTTAACCTTCTTAAAGTTTGTAGGTTCTTCTTTACAGGAGTAAATAATTCTTATTTCTATAAACTACAGCATCTTCTGTTAAGTCTTCATAAATATCTTCTAGTAAAACAGGGCTTGTAATAAAACTACTCTTTGATCTTACACTTACTGCGTCACGAGAAAACTTCTCTCTTTGATGCTCTCTCTCTACTTTCTCCTTTGAATAAAGTGGGAAATGTACAAGGGCTGCTTCCTGTGCAGGTTTATTGTTTTGCAGGTGATGGAATATTTTTAGAGACATCTGGCTTGAGAACCAAGCTGTGTGGTGCAGTCACCCCTCCTAAGGGGAGGGATGCCATCCAGTTGGACCTGGACAGGCTGGACAGGGGGGGTATGTGAACCTCTTGAAGTCCCATAAGGCCAAGTTCAAGGTCCTGCACCAAGACTGGGGCAATCCCAAGTACAAGTACAGGCTGGGTGGAGAATGAGTTGAGAGCAGCCTTGCAGAGAAGGACTTGGAAGTGTTTGTTGATGAGGAGTTCAAAAATGCACAGAGTCTTTTTAGCAGGGCCTGTTGTGATAGGACGAGGAGTAAACTGAAAGAGAGTAGATGTTGCAAAGAAATGCTTCATTATGAGGGTGGTGAGCCCCTGGCACAGGCTGCCCAGAGAAGCTGTGGATATCCCATCCCTGGAAGTGTCCAAGGCCAGGTTGGACGGGGCTTGGAGCAACCTGGTCTAGTGGAAGGTGTCCCTGCCCCAGTGGGGGCTGGGACTTGACGATCTTAAAGGCCACTTCCAACCCCAACCACTCAATGATTCTGTGATTCTACGAACCCCAGGAGTGCATTGATTGAACAGAACTAAATAAACCAATATCCATGTCAGAGTAGAAGTGGTTTTTTGCTGCTGGAGATCGCAGGCAGAATGGGTAGTAGAAGCTTTCCACGTAATGGTGCTTGATCATATGTGTAAAAGAAGTTAAAAATTGCCTCTCATGAAGTTTTTTCCTAAGTGTAAATAATCTGCAAGTGCTATTGTGATTGTCTCTCTTCACATATGGTTATTACCTGGCAGCACCAAGTTGTGTTTGGTTGTACATTGCCATGTAGAAGATATTTGACTGATCAGGGTGATATTTTTGGGGCTGCTGGTGCAGGAATGGGAAGACGACCTTCTGTAAATGCGAACAATGAGGCATTAACCCAGATTTTTCTTCTGACAAGCATGTAACTCACAAAATATGAAGTTTTTAAAAAAGTGCCTGGAAGACAATTTGGATTCAAATAATGTTTTCTGGGAGGAGCTGCCTGCTGGCATTGTTTCTCAGTCCGCTGTGTGTTGACAAGCCCCAAAGCAGAGTTAAGAGGCCCTCTGAAGTCAGTGTCAACAAAGCTGGGATTTCTTCCAACCAAAAGCTGTGCAACCAGTGTGAAATGTTTGTCAGGCTGTAGAGAGGAACAGCCAGAGGAGCTACCAAAATATTTAACTGAGGCTTTCCGAGAGACATTGGGTTTCTGCTAAAAGATACTGAAGTGGCATTCAACACTGAGTAGTGTTTAATCCAGAAATTTCCTGGAGTTTCCCCTTTGGAAAGATGTCACTGGGAGGTATCCCGACAGTTGCTCCCTCTGTCACTCACAGGCTGTTGCTACCACACACATACACCACAGACATCACATTTTTCCTAACCCCCCCAGAGCTCTTGGTGTCAACTACTTGTCAGTAAATGGATTCTTCTCTAACTCCCCCACTATCCCAATGTTTAGGATGATTCCCAAAATGAGACTACTGCACAAAAGGCTATTGACTAACTATGAATCCACTACTCTGTGCTGGAGCACGGCAGCTCTGGTGAACACACAGGTTACAGCACTGATGTGGCCTGGCCTTGAGGTGGGGATTTTGGCTGATGGCTTTGGAACAGCACAAATGACAGCCACCTGAAAACCTGAGAGGAACTCAATGCAAGCAAATTGGTGAGGACACTAAAGATAGCTGTCCTGCTCTTGAGAAACTGTGTTCTGCTGTGCTCACAGTTGCTCAGAGTCTCAGCTTTATGTCTCATCCAAAAGACAGGGCATTGCTTGGGAGCCAGTTTCTTGCTCTGTAAAATTGTATCAAATGCCCACTGAGGCCATTGCAAGGAATATTTGCAATGGCCTCAGTGGATGTTTAATTGAAAATTGGAGATGATATCAATTTTAAGGAGGTAACATTGCCTCAAACAAGGGGCTTATATGAAGCCATTTCTATTTGCTTTGCCACCCAAATAAAAGATTCATGGCTGATTGAAGCGCATGCTTCCTCAGCATCTGGGATAGTGATCCACTGGGGCTTCGATGGTGATTATCTACAGAGCTTAACCATGAAGGCAGGATAGTTGATGGACTCATGGTACCCAAGATCAGTAGGATACAAAGCTAGAAGTGACAATTAGATCATTACGTTCTGTTCTCATGAACATACAAAGGAGAAAAGTCACCTACTGATGCCTTCACTGAGCCCAAAGTCTTATGCTTGATTAGACCATCTGTATTGACTCAAAATCCCTGTCACCCCTGTTTGTGGACTGATTCAACCAGAAGTCCCACCTTGCCTGAGTATTACTAGAGTAAAATAACAACTGATCAGTCTGTAAACAGACCAACATTCTATCACATATTATTTTGTGATAATATTGATTGAAACCTTTGCCCCTTGGCATAGGTAGAAGAGGAAAGGCAGTATTTACATTGACTGGGGGAACCATAAATGCTGGATTCTCACGGGCTAATTTATGGGACCCCGTGGGGTGCTGAGGAGTGGAATGACCATGTTGACCTGGCAGGGTTGAAGCCAGTTCTGTTCAATAAACTACAATGAAAATATTTTTGAAGGATTGTCCTTGCTATAGTTTGGTGTTAAATGAAAGAAAAAGGAAAAGAGACAGAGTAAAATCAAGAATAGAAAAAACGATCAGAGAAAAACATTGGCATGGAGCTCACCATTTTTGGAGGGAGGAGGGCAGGGGGGAAATAGTCCCTTTCCTCAAAGATTTTGGGGAGAAAAAAACCCTGCTGTGCTTGCTAAAATTCCCTTCCAGCTCCCATTGTCGGTGTTAATTGGTGATAGCCCCCATCACACAGAAGCACTGTGGAGGTAAAATGAAAGGAAGTATGTAAGGGTGTGTGTGTGAGTAAGAGGCTGCTGTATCATGTGAATGAGGAGCACAACAATGGCCCAGAATAAGCTAATATGTATAAATGAAAATATCAGCTTGATCCTTTGCTGGACTTTTTGATGCTTTGAAAGTTCATGTTAATTCCAGCTGCGTGGGTCCCTTTATTAATTAAATGGTCAAGGCAAGCTCCATGTGCAGTACCAGCTCCACTAGCAAACGATGAAAGCACCATGTTGACATCCTTATTCTAAGCACCACAGTCACCTTCAGGGCCTGCATTCAGGGTGAATTACTTTGGCTTCAGTGAACTTAAAGAATCCCAGGCTTCTCTCAATAGGTTTTAAATCCCTCAGTGTTGTTCACCTAAGAAATGAGAAGGTCTCTTGCTGACACCCTTCTTGATGTTCCTGATAGTAAAAAAACTTTAGAGCCAAGTTGGTAGATCTAATTATTTCAAAGGGTTCCCAGCTGCACTGCTTCTTAGCTTTCCCTTTCATCATTTATTTAATTAGAAAAAGGCTTTTGTAAATTTATTTTTACATGGTATGCTGTAGAACTTTATTTTAGACTCCTGATAGCTCATGGTTTGTCTATGTCCTGGGGGCTGCAGCATGGGTTCCTCTTCTGCTTGAGTAGGGTTTGGGACCAGGTGTTGACATTTCTCCTGCGGACACAACAAGCTGCACATTCATGGATGGCTTTGGTGATGTAAGAGGATTTGCTTTGTGGCTGACCTGAGGAACTGCATGGAGCAGTTACCTGTGCTCTCTGTGCTCAGGTAGAACCTAAATATAAAATGATGGTACTTAAAATTATACTCTGAGTCCAAAGGACACCTCTGATGAATATGCAGCTTTTGCTCTTTATCACTTCAGTGTGTGGTGTCTCTGGGTGGCTCTTCAGAAACATGCTGAATGCCAACACCAAAGGTTTGCTGAGCAGGAGGAAGGATAGCTCTGTGCTTAAGAAAAAGAGAGGTTCCAGGGCCCTGTGCCTCTGTTTCATGGAGAAAACAGTGTAAGGATTGTCCTACCTCACCTTTCTCTGCCTGGTCAGGTCTTTCCTCATCATCTTTTCTGCAGTCCTGAAGTTCTGCAGGAGCCAATTATCTCTGTACGTGAAGCCATGCAATGTTCAGGTGTTGGTCTGCTTTGGAAATAACAAAAGATTTTGCCAGCCTTACTAGAGGAACAGGAAAAGTCAATGTCTAAGCTAACCTAAATTTGTGACCCTCTGAGTTGAAGGAAGGACTTCCTAACAGCTCTTCTTGACCCTTGTCTAGATTTTGTACTCTCCTGGAAATCTTTTGTAGCAACACCAAATTGAACACTAAATTAAGGCTGTGAAAACACGGGCAATGGCAATGACATTAACCCTTATGTGTGAGGAGGGAACACATTTCCAGCCCTGGTGGAAACTACAAGCAGAGCTTCCTTGGGGACAGACTCTAATGTAGCTGGGTCCCTCTGCCCCGACAGTGCTTGCACTGGCAGACCCAGCACTGATCCACTGACCTCCTGCAGCAGCTCCTCAGCACCAGTGTCCAGGTTTGGGTGTTGCATGTTGGGCTTTTCAAAAAATCCCAGAATCACTGAGGCTAGAAAAGACCTCTAGGATCATATAGTGCTATCATTGACCCAGCACTTCCAGGTCCACCACTAAACCCTGTGCCTAAACACCCCATCTATATGTTTTTTAAATACCTTCAGGAACAGTGATTCCAGCAGTTTCCTGGGCAGTTTATTCCAATGCGAAGAAACTTTCTAATATCCAATATGAACCTCTCCTGGTGCAACTTGTGCCATTTTCCCAGCTGGGAGAAACAACACATTTTCCTACACATTGTGACAAGTTTTGATACTTAAGTGTCAGAAAATAAAATCTGATCTGATTTAGAGATGGATCTCGTTATTCTACAATGATTAGATATTGCATGAACTATCCCTGATTTAATTCACGGTTATTTTACTCTGTCCTATCATGGTTCATCATCTGTGGTTTGAATCAGTAATGTAACAACTTCTTCAGGGGTCAAGTCAATTGCTCCTCCTGGATTTTTTTCCTTTCTCTTCTTATATTAATAGCAGTAGGGGAGATGAAGGCCCTGGATTAACAGTTGGGCCTGGTGGCTGTCCAAGGTGGGGATGGCTTTTTCCCAAGCCAGCACATGCCGCTTGCCACACGGTTTAGCATGCCAGGTGTCCAGAAGGTAGAGCCAACTCTTAAGCTGCTTGTCATCCCTGGGTGGCGTCATTAGTGCATCATATGTTTGGGAAAGAGAGAGCCTGGTGAGAGCCCCGCGTCGCAGAGCAGAAGCTGGAATGCTGGTGCCTTGCCCTTCTGCTGAGGGGAGAATGTTTCAGAGAATAGTTGAGTGGGTTTGGTGCGTAGGAGAATCTCTCCCATGCTGTGCACACTGGTTTTCTGGAGCACCAGTCCCAATTCTCCCCCCACAGCAGAGGACAGGGCAAAACTGCCCCCAAAAAAGGACTTTGCTTTAATTTTCGGTGTGAGGTTTGTGCTGCTTCTCTCATTTCTCCCTCTTTTTTGCTTGTGCACACACTCACATGCGCCGCGCTCTTCCTTGGGTGCCTTTGTGCATTTATCTTCTCCTACAACACTGGGAAAAGCTTTACAGCACCTCAGTCTATTTTAGAGCATGGGCTCAAGCTGCAGCACTCATGTCTTGGCAGTTTGATACCTGCCTTTGATCCTCCTGCATGACCAGAGGACATGGGCAGCTCTGCAAGAACTTTCCATGGGTTACAAAATGTGGTCCAGGGGTGTCTACAGCCTCCTGTCATCCAGCATTGTCCCAGGCTTGGTGACATGGGGTTGGCCCATATCAATGTGGTTGCGGCCCATGACATCTCCTGCCTCATTCCAAAGTGATGACAGAGTCAAGGCAGCTCAATGGGAAGAGTAATTAGCATTAATTAGGGCTCCTGTGAGCTGTTGTGTTCCTCAGTGGCATCCATGTGGCCTTCATAAATGCATAAAATTCCTTGAATTTTGTTAACATCAAAAAATGCTTAACACAAACCTGCAATGAACCCCACTGTGAAAGAGGTCTTTGGAATATTAAAAGGGGATTTGTGTTGGCCAAACGTTATGAGGAATCAGGAAAAAAAAAAAACACCTGAACACAGGAGACTGTTTTTTTGGGACATGAATTTTTGGGGGAATCTGTGGTTATTTCCCTGTGAAGGTTTCTCTTTCTCCAGTGGCAGGGGCCACCTTCATGTGGGCTTGTGACAACACTGACGTGTTTGCAATGGGAAAATCCTTAATACAATCACCTGCACTTATACTGGAGGTTTGCCAGCATAGAATCATAGAGTGGTTTGGGTTGGAAGGGACCTTAAAGATCGTTTAGTTCCAACAATGTAGCTGTGTGAGTGGAAGAACTCAGTGCAGTCCCACCTGAGTTACCACTGCTCCACCCTTTCCCAACTCTGTGCCTCAGTTTCCCCATATCTAAAATGATGGGACTCCTCAAGAATTACAGCACTAAAAAAAATCTGGGTGGGAACTGAGTGTTAATACAAGCAAGGCCACTGCTCTGGCTCTGGGAGGTCTGGAGGCTCTTTCTTTCTCAGGCCTTTTCTTTTTTTTTTTTTGTGAAGAAAAAGAGCTTTGTGCGTGCCTGAAAACAGCCAGCTGAGGAACACAAGTGCTTGAGAGAGGGAATATGTGTGTGCATTTCTGTGGGTGTTGCACAGCCCTGCCTGAGCCTGGATGGTGCAGAGGCAGAGGGTACTTGTGCAGAGAGGAGCAGCTCAAGGGATGCAGAGCAGCATCCTGCTCTTTCCACCCTGTGTGGTGGGGGGAGAATCATAACATGACAAAGAACTGCACCTTTTGTTATTCTCAGGGAAAACAGCTGAAAAGAGATTTATTCATAAATGTACTCTGTGTTCTTTAGGAGGAAAAGCCATGTGGACGGAAATACTTTTAATGAGTAACATACAAAATTAGATGCTTCCAAAACGTGTTTATGTTATCTAATAGCTTAATAATGAAATGTACTGTCATCAGGGCTATTTGCAGTGTTCACAGAATTCAAGTAAGTGCTACCATATTTTGTGGTTTTAATATTTTTCTGCTCCTCCTGGAGCACAAGGCCTCATCCTGGCTCAGGCCTCTTCGTGGCACTGCACAAACACCAACCCGAATGGCTGAAGGGTGGGTGAAACCAGGTGGGTAAACGCTGACAGGACACTTGGCTAATTCCCATTTTGGCCCTCTGGGATTCCAGCCCCTCTGGTGCCATGGGGTGAGGAGGCGAGGCAGTGTGTGTGCACCGCACTGGCACAGAGGGCTGCTGTGCATGCAGCACGCCTTCGCTCTCCCATTATGGCTTATTCCACCTCTCTGAAGGGACACTACAGTTTCCCACTTTGTCACCAATAATAATTATCTCAGCAGTAGCCTGTGATGGGAGCTTGCCCTGAGGAGGCTGCTCTGGCTGCAGGAGGTGCAGCAAGATTCTCCAAATGATACTCTGTGCTATTAAGTCCGTGCACTTCTTGCCCTAAGGGAATCAACATATAGCAAGGGGCAAGAACCTGGTGCATTTAACCATCAGGAAATTTTCAGATATGTCTGTTGGAGTGGTTTGGAGCCTGTTTGTAGGCTTCCCTTTACCTGCTCTCTGCACCTGTCCAGGTGGAGCAGCCTTCCAGTTCAAGCATTTTTCTGACCTCAGGGAATGCAGCAGCTTCTTGATATGTATTAACCTCACACTCTGGCACTGCTGGTTTGCGTTCTGTCCCAATGAGTTCCTTACCATTAAAACAACCATTCATCATTCACCATATACAATAAAACAGGAGACTGTATTTTATTTGGTTCCAGCCCCAGGCATCTGAAGCAGGTATGAATCTTTTAAACGCAAGTTCATCTTTAACTTCTCCCAAACGTGCCATGAATTACTTACGTGGTTTGCTATCTGTCTGTAAAACAATCCTGAAATTGTAAATGATGTTGTAGCTCAGACAGCTCTTTAATACTTACAGAGGGACGTTTGGTTCTATTGTTGGACAGAACTACTTTTCAGACAAGATTTCTAGAGGGCTTGAAAAAATGCTAATAACTGTGGTTGGTGCCATCCCAACAAGATTTGGCTGGTGTGAATCCAGCTGCTGGAGTTTTGACCATGTATGGTAGGAAATACTCAGACAGAAGATAAAGGAACGAGGAAAATTGCAATTTACTGGTTTTGTGGTGTTTAATGACCACAAGAGGTCAGGGCTTCTGTTTTCACATCTCATGTGAGAACAGTCCTGTTAGAACACAGCATCTTTAAAGGTACTGTTCCCTGAGCAGCTTGAGGTTGAAGACTGTGCCATCAGCTGGAAGAGGCGTCTACGCCCTTTCACCATCCCAGGCCGTATTTTTTTGCCTCCGCCTTTGCCCTGACAGCTGTAATAGCACTACCGGGTGAAGGTCAGCCCCAGTTCCTGATCTGGCTGAAAACCTAGGGGTGAACCTCATGTTTGCAGTTGGTAGAGCAGAGGAAGAGGATGGCTGGGCAAGGAGACAAGGGGACCATGGGTGGTGTTGCTTTTGGTACCAATACAGCACTTAAGGGGCTCATGCTCATTATAAAACCATCTCTCTGGATCTGCAACATTCTCTGGAGCTTTGATAGGCCTTATTATGTGCAAATATTGACCAAAATTAGCTGTGGGAACCATGGGAAGTCTGAATGGCATCTATCCATGCAGCCTGTGGTACCTGAGTTGACCAGCTTTAATAGGAACCAAAGGACAGGATGGCAAATCTAAATATGTAGATTCTCATGGGCAACTGAGAACACGTTTAGCTCATTAAATATTCAACAAGGAATGAAAATTCCTCTCTGGAATGGATCATGCTTCATCTTGGAGGCGTGCAGGTAATTTGCCCTTCTATTCGTACTGGAATTCTGTCATCTCTCTCTTGAGAGGTGTAGACACTATCTAGTGATTTCTAGACCAGGTAAGGCATTGTATGCCTCTCAAACATGGAAAAAGGAGGTAGACAGAGCAGTTTAGAGCAGCCTTTGTCCTGGTCACTTGGGTGTTGATGGGGACTACGTTGTCCTGAGTTTCACCCGAAATTGCATTGAAAAAATCCAAACCCAGGTAACCCCACATGGTAGTGAGGCTAACCTCAGTACAGAAAGGTTACTCAGGGAAAGGCTCTTGAGAGGAAAGGCACTTAGGGCACTTTATAATCTGGGATAGAAGTGCACCCAGTATCTCAGACCAATGAAGATCTGAAGCAAAGTACAACACATAGAGCAAGCGGCCCTTACAGCAGGAATTCCTCCTCTCCCATGTTGTCACACAGGTTTATCCCTCCAGTTTCTATTCCAGAGTCTTTTGTATGTCACTACCGATGGCTTGAAAGGCTTTTCTATTCAAACCTACACTAGAGCACACCCTCTCTAGGAGGCAGCCTCAGTAGCACCCTGTACCAGCACTGTCCTGACTTTGGAGTACGAGGTCAGTAACTGCTGATGAATTCATCAACTTGGTGTTTCTGAGCTGGAGACTGAAGGAATGTATACATTTTGCTGTATATCAGGAATAAAATGCCTGGCCATGGCTGTACTAGGAACTTTGCCACCAGTGAATTCATGTTATGCCAGAAAAGTCATTTGCTACCAGCCTCCTGCTTCCAGAGCACCACAGTGTAACACCTATTGGGTTTCTGTTTTTGCTTTAAAGTGTGTGTCAGGCCCCAGGGACGTGATTGTTTTGTAAAGATGAAACTCACTGCCTGCTCTCCTGAGACAGAGCCAGAAGTGTGAATTTTAAAGGACCTGGTGAAGTCCGAAGTGGCTAAAATGGATAAAACATCAGCACTGGATACTTTAGCCTGCTATGCTAACAGCAAACAGGAGCTTCAGAGGCAAAAGGGCCTCCTAAATACTTATGGTAATGTCTAACAAGAATAGAAGATGTCAGACAAAACAGCAACTACACATCTTGAGGAAAAGCCTTGATGTTTCCTTAGCTCATTGGACATTTATCAAAGCATAACCTGTAGGTTAGCCTACAAAGCACCAGAAAACAAAGGCTCTGTGTTCAGATCTTTTAAGGGGGGAGGTTAAACAAAGGACATTGAAATGTGCTATGTCAGAAGATCTTTGTTTCTAGACATCAGTGGAGCAGAGGATTTGGAATAGCCTTCTCACTTCCTTCATTGTCCTTGCCTGTGGGTATTTTTTTTTTTAAAGAATAAAACAGATGAAGAAGTGAAAACAATTGATATCTGTTGATGCACTTATTTGAGTAGCCATATGTGCATCACCTGGAACATGAACTACTCATTTTCTAGAAAGCAAACTTGACCCACTGCTCAGATCTCCAGAGTATTCTGCTGCCATAGATGTAGGATTTTCAAGATAAACTCATTTCCTCAGGGAGTAATAGATTAAAAAAAAAAATGAGTAAAATTAATCTATGAGCAAGTTCCACAAATGGGACACATGTTATGTATATTAAAGGGATTCATGCTGTTTTTTCTTAGGATGGGTAAATCAGTTATACCTCCCGTGGAACATCTTTGGATGCCATAAAACACCATTGCCAAGAGCTAGCCTGTTTTAAAAGGATTATCATGTTTTTTAAAAGTCTTTGTTTCACAGGAAAACCATCTTCTGGGGTTGACTATTACTTGTTCTTCTTTTCTGAGTCCTTCGCAATGAAATTCAAAGGCTAATACCTTCCTCTTACCTCAGCAGTCTGAGCAAACAGACCTTCCCAAAGTCCTTCCAAAGCTCTCTTCTCTGCACTATCAAGAGGAAATGTCTTTTCTTTCTTTGCACTCCCTGCTCTGGAGCACAGGCACCACTTTTCACAGCAGCCTGACATATGACTTTATCCCGTGGGTAGCGGCTGCTTCATGTAAAGGTTAAGAGACTCGTGTGGATGCCAGGTAATAGGTCTGGTCTGGCATCAGCCCATTCCTCCAGTTGATGCCAATGCCAGATGCTCTAGAAGGTAATTTGCTGGCATGCAGTCACATCTAAACAGTCTCTGAACATTTCATAGACAGAGCAACTCAAAGAATAAGAAGAAATACTTTGAAAGCAGAAAAGCCAAGGTGGAACCACAGAGAACCAAGGTCACCTTCAAATACAAGTGAGATGCCTGGTCTTAAAGAAACTTAGTGAGGCTCCTTCTGGGTGAGGAGAGGTGTCCATGCAGAGGGTTTTAGGGAGGCTGGTAATGCCCTGCTCGTACAGGCTGAGCATTGGTTGGGTATCTCAGACTGATTCCTTTTCTCCAAAGCAGCTGCAGTGGGAGACCATGGCTTAGAATGGATATTTCCCTGGGATGCTTCAATGCCTGCTTTGTGTCTATTCAAAACCATACAGTTCATCTCCCATTGCCTTTCAGACCAAGAAAGTACTATTCCCTGATGCCAGTAAAATCTGTCTATTGATGCTACAGGTTTAAAAACCAGGGAAGTTAAAAACTGGCCTTTTTCAAATAGGGAAGGTTGCTTCCTGTGTTGCCTGCAGGCTTCACATTTTGAGAAGCAAGTTTCCCTCTCTAATGGCTAATTCTTAGGAGGTGATCATACAACCTGGTGATGATTACAGCTATTGTAATGCCTGTAATGTAAAATTGAATGGGTCATTCTGAGTATTTCAGTGATAGATATAAAATACCATAAAAGTTGGGCAACTGTGGCTGGAAATTATATTTTTTACCTTTTTCTACTGAAGTGAGTATAATCAATGTACAACAGAGTATAAAAGGGTTTAGCATGTACATTCTGATCATGGGGACAACTCTGCTGTACGAAGTTAAGATGCTTAACTTTTAATGTGATTGCTTGAAAAAAGCCTCTCCAGGGGAGTTTTCCATTCCCTGGAAATATGGCCAGGATAAATGCTCCATAAATAAAGGAGGGGACACTTAGTGGAACTTGAAGTGATCAGAAGAGACGTGAGAGATGGCCCTGGGTTTCAGGTACTGCATTTCATCTCCAAATAGCTGGCTTCACTAGCTAGAAGGCTTCACTTCCCACAGGCTTCCTGAGACTGAGAGCAGTTACCTGGGGCTGCTCTTCCCATTTATAAACCAGAGGAACAAAGCAGCTTTAATGCACTTTTACAAGCCCTTGTTTACCACAATCTCAGCAGCAAAAGACCATTTTTTTCTCTCTGCTGTTGCAGGAAATCTGCTTGAAGAGCGACCTGGATACAGCTGCTGTGTTTCATCTCATTTTTCTTGATGCATTCCGTATTTAACATATAGGTTTTTTTGCATTTTGCTAGTTTATTTTAAAATTGTAATTTAAATATTGACTAAATTAAGCCATTTCTGTCTCTACTAGTCTTTCATAGACACCAAGGGAACCCAACAGCCAAAATCACACCACGGCTCAAACTCAGTGAACTTCTGTCACACCTGGTCACAGTGATGGGTCAGGATGAACTTCATCTACATATTAATATAAAGCACAATGCAAGATTCAGCATGTGGAAAGGCTTTTCCTGAAAGTCTGCAACTCCCAGACAGGAAGGAGAGCTTTACCTTTAAAAAAGCAACCTTTGGGTTTTGATGAGTAGGTTCAGCTCCTGTGGGCTTTGTTTGGGGTGAGGGGGACTTTGGTGGCTTGGGGCAAGGCTGTGCAGCCCTGGTGGGAGGTTGTCTGGAAACGAGGAACATGATGTCCTGAGGACATCTGACCTTGAAGAAACCCTAAATAATTGGGATAGTGGCATCCTCATAGGGAATCCTGCCTGGGCTGGGGGATATGTATTAAGGACATTTTTACATCCTGTCAGCAGACTGGGGAGCAGGGCAGCCTTTTGACCCCGGACTAGCGATGTACTCACTTGGCAATAGCTCAGATCAGTCTGTTTTCTTTACTTTCCCTTACCTGTGACTTCAGCAGCCACTACAGGCAGCATAAACTGTGGATGTAGAGCAGTTACAGTGGAGCAGAGCTGTGAAAGAAAGCATTTGAGGAAAATGGCAAATAATCCTCACTGTGGTTTTGAATTTTACCCCAGGATCACTCCTAAGTATCCATTAATGGTAGGACTTTACTAGATGTGCTCCCAAAGAGAATCTTCCAGGGCCCTTTAGTTGAGAAGGAATCCCCTTCCAGTGTTTTGTGCCTGTGCCATGATGCCAATGAAAACGGGGTAAGCAAGGACTGTAAGAGAGTTCACTTCCAAAGTGCACATCTGCTCCAGAATAAAAGGCTGCTGTTGATGTGCCCCCAGGCACCTTGATGGAGAATGAAGTGATCCTTAAACCTACGGTGCTGGATCCTTCCCTTAGGGTGGAATTCAAATGCCTAAATAGAACTACGATGCAGGACTTAGGGCAGAGCTGGGGTAGGAGCAGGAGGTCAGACAGCAGCACCTAAAATGGCTTTAGGTACCTGTGCTGAAGCAGCTGAAGCCCATCTTCTGTGGTCAGCGTCCCAGCGCAGCTCCAGACCACCCAGAGAGGACCAGATTGCATTTCTGCTCATGCTATCACATCCCATGGGAGCTGCTGTAGCCGGGTGGCTTGGGAGACAGCTGTGGGGAGAGACCCAGAGATTTGGAGGGGGCTTCTAACTGTGTGCCATGATGGCATCTAATGTAAATGGAACGATTTTTCATACATCTGAGGCAGTGACTAGCCAAAAGTTTATTGCAGTGGAAATCCTGTTGCAGTGAACATTTATCCAAGTCCCTTGGGGGCTTGCTGTGCAGGGAAGTTAGATTGCAGCCTCCTTTTTCTATCACGTATTAAGACTATACACGATTTGTGGAGCATGTTTCAGCTTTTCCTCTGTGCTCAGTGCTGTGAGACTCAGGTCTCTGCTGAGCCCTTGCTATGATTGTGATTAAAGAAGTTTGGGGCAAAGGGTGGATTGTGGTGTTAAGCCAGAGACCACAAACAATACAAACAAGATGCAAAGTGAGGTCTGGTTTGAATTCTTGGATAATGCTTCCTTGTGGCTAATTTAGAAGGATTTAGAGTTTCTGTGGTCAGTTTTGCCACTGTGATCTGGTAACAAATCTGTCCTTGAAGAGGCAGAAAAAAATAAAAGTCACATCATCATGTCCTCTTCCACAACCCAGATCCTGGGGTGTTTATTTAGAAAAGCCTCTCATTGACTCTCACAATATGAACGCACAACATCCACAGGAATGCAGCCCAGAAATGTGACCCAATAAATGCCGTGTCTTCAGCCATCAATCTGGTTTGCATCATGTTGTTCTCTCAACTGTTAATCCAGATGTTATTTACATCGGTACAGTAACATTAAGCGCTTGTACAAGCAGTATTAATGGCATCAATAACAATACTAAACATAAATAGCGGCAGCACTGATAGTAATACTTCCAAAGCAGCTTGTAATTGTAACAACCTGTCATTCCTTTGCTAACTCGTGCTGACTCAAGATTAAATTGCTCTATGTGTGGAAAGCAACATGCAAAAGAGCCCATCTGTGCCAAGGCTGTTTTCCTTTCTTTGTATTTTTGTTTGTTTGCTTACACCGACTAGCTGAGAAAATGTCACCATGCTTCACCCTCTTTTATTGTGGCCACATTTTTGACTGACACCATTCACAGGCTGTTAGTCCTCGGAAATGTTATGCAGAAATGGAGTAGCCATGAGTCCTGAGCAAAGTCTGGCTCCTGGTGAAACTGCACTGACTTTGGGGTGTTGGATCCTGATTTGTGGTGCTGTAATCTGACATCCCTGGCCAATTATTAAAAAAAAAAAAAAACCAAACTCTAAATGTTGTCAAAATATCCTCTGGTTATGTTTCCTGCTGTTTTGGTTTTGAGCTGTTTCTAGTAACTTCAAAATATCCAAAGCAGCCAAATTTCCCTGAAATGGCTCTTGTCTAGAACAAACATGACCCATTTCTTGTTCTGGGTGTGAATGGAGTCTCACAGGAAAAGATTTGAGGCTTCTGATGTGCAACACAGCAAAAACATCTGTGGGTTTTATGAATTCCTTAGCTTTATAAAAGGATTGTAAAAGAAGAAAGGTAGGCTTTAAGTTCCTAAAATTTCGTTTTATTCCTTCAGTGCAGTATGACATTGTTTCTCATTCTTAATTAAATAGCTATGTTTTCATGCGTTAAAAACATGCAGAAAGCAGGGTTTTCCTGTGTTCCTTGTAGAATTTGCTTCACAGCCTCATTCACTATGAAGCAAATAAAGAATAATTCCTAAAAGATGGGAATTTGATATGCCTTTTTCTGGTACATGGCTTATCACAGATCAGAGAATATATCTGCATGCCTTCATTATACCATGGATCAAGCCCTAGGTCATTAAGTTGTTGAAATTTCCCACTCTGAGATGCAACTAGGATAACAGAAGGATTGAGGTGTAACATGTAATGAGGAAGAGCTGAGAAAACTTTCTCAGTTTAATGCAGATGCAAACAAGGTGTTTTATGGGATTCTTTTAAATCACTGTTATTTAAATTTATTGGCTTGGACTCTACTCTAAGTGAACAGCTGCTAGGCTGTATTCCTTGCCCCGTGTAGCTCATAAGTATTCTCCCACGGCTTTCCAAGGGACCTAAACACCTTGGTACCCATATCCACAGCATCAGTTTTGGGCTGGTTTTCTTCTACACTTTCAGTCATGAGATGATGAATGGAGCCAGGGGATGGCTCCTGTAGAAGCTGTGCACTGTGGTCATCTGTCCAGCTCCTCATAAAATGGAGACAATAGTGTTTAGCTGCAGAAGAGGGAAGTTGTGAAACATGGAGCACTGACAGCTGGTCCCTGACAGACTCTGTAACTGCAATTTCAGATGTCATCATGCTTGAGTATCTCTCTCATCTAGGAAAAGTGGATTTGTGCTAAGGTGTAAGCCAAAGCAGCCAAGGGAACATCATCCATCATGGACTGGGAGGGTTGAACTTGAGGCAGCACCACTTTGGATCACCACAATAAAATTCATTAGGAAATATCACCCATTGTCCTTCACTAAAAAATATTAAGTGCCTAAGCCTATCTACAGAAAATAGATAAGTAGGGAAAAAGTTGTATTTGCACGTCCCCTTTTCTGACAGCCTCACCTTGAAAACCATCGTGGAAGTCACTGTTGTCTCTTGTCTTTCGAGTTTTCCATTTGATTATGTCATATAAGTTATAAACAGAATTGTAAAATGAACAATAGAAAGCCCAGTCCAGGACACCTTCCTTAAAGAATTTGAACTATTGCAGTTTCATAGGTCCTGGTGACCCTGAGTTTAAACTGGTGGCTGGATCATTGAGAGGGACTGGTTGTCTCATCCTGTTTCTGCTCCCTACCCACTGTCTTAGCAGGTTTTCAGGCAGCTGGTGGAGAATTGTGGTTCTCCATATGTGTCAGAACAAAAGAACAATTTTGTAAAATGGGTGTTTCTTTGAGGTGTTGGAGTCAAAGGTGTTCATCCGGCCTGGGTTGTGAAAGAAGCCAAATGAAAGGATCATTGTAACGATCTCCTGGCCATTAAAAAGGAAGTGGCAGTATCTGGATTTTGGACATCTTGGAAGATTTTACATAAGGTTTGCTCATAATAACAACTGTAATAAAACTTCATTTCGAACTTTAATAACCTTAAAACCCCACAAATTCAAAATTAAAAATTTAAATGTAGTCTTGGCATGAGTTGTACCTTTGTACCTCGCCGTTCTCGTTTGATGCAAATGAAACTCTGGAAAACTTTTTCTAAAGAAATTAATTGACTGGGATTTGGAGGGCTCTTCAGAATATGGAACTGGAGTTTCAAGAGGCAGGGGGAAACCCTCCCTTGCATCATGAACTGTATTTTAACCGTACTAGAAAAGTACAGCTCAGTCATGTAGCCAAAAATTAGTGTGTTTACTGAAATCTTATCTCACCTACAGAAATCTCTAAGAATGCCAAATTAGGCAACAACTTTTCAATAACAAGATTTTTCAGGAAAATTACAGTATTTCTGATGAGTCCCAAAATAACGGCAGCATAATCTGCTGCAATGTATTCAGCCCACTCTCTCCTGATCACGAAGGGATTGCAGAAGAAAAGTATAGAAATAGAAAATGTTGATAATGTTGACTTTTTTTTATCTCAAAAAGTATCTCCAGCTGTGAAAAATATTGTATTTCACTTGTCAGTTCCAGGGGGTTTCGTTTCCCTCCTGGCAGTTGTGGCCAATTTCTGCTCAGATAGTGGTGGTCCCAGACTCTCTTTTCCCAAGAAGTCAGCCCATCCAAATTGCTTTGTGTTTGCTGTGGGATGAAAGCACAGGCACGAGCTCACATGTCACCTGTGATGTGGCTGCCTTACCCACTATCTGGTCCCTAAATCCCAGTGGTGTGGAGTTTTAGGAGCACTTAGCAGTTCCAACATGCAATTTGGCACCTAAAGTATTTCTGAAAATGTTTCTGAACGATTTGGTGTGTAATTGTCATTGAAACCTGCACCCAGCTACCTACGCCCCTCTTCCAAAATGGGATGTAGGTGGCTGTAGCCTCTGAGACTTGTACCCCGAAAGTGCATGGCCCTGCACCTCACATATTCCCAACAAAGCAGTGCCCTTCCCCACCAAACACCAGCGAACAGCAGTGACACAGTCCCCACCAGGGCAGTTGATGCAGAAGGATTTTCCTCATCTGTCCACAGGAATCGGAGCTGAGCAAGATTTGGTTTTTTTGGTCATGTGAGAGATGCTCTGGGGGCAGAGATCGCCTTGTCTTCGCTGTTTCTGTACTGCCTGCAGCAGCCACAGAGTCTTTTGACCACAGAGTCCTTTTTCCATGAGTCCAAACCATTCAAAACACTGCTTTTTGGGTTGCTTCATCTACCTGCATGGCTGTGGGGCTGAGTTAACCAATTTTTGCAGCCTCTTTTCTTGAGTCTCAAATGAGAAACTCCCCAAGCACAGCCGGCCCTGTGAGTGCACACACAGCCTGTGCCAGAGCACCACTGGAATTTCAAATGCTCTGATTAGATTGGAGAACCAAACATGAGTCACTTGGTAGTACTTGGGTGTTGCTCTGCCTTCAGTATCTTCTGAAACATGCCCTTCTCTGGAAGCAGGATCTCCATAGCACTCCACAAGTGTTCCAGTGTTTGGAGCTCATTTCATCCCTAATGTAAACAGCACAAACCCTGAGCTGGAATTTGAATGCTCACGTTGCACAGAAGTAAACAGGTTTTCTTTTTTTACTGCTTGGTAATGAAATGTCACTTTGCCTGGCCCCACGAGAAGAGGGTTTTGCTGTACATGCTCCTGGGAAATTCCTCTTGGCTGGCAGTCAGAAGAATGGCGGCATCTTAAGCTCTGCCACAAGATGCTGCCATTACTGTACTTGTGTTTCTTTGCATTTCAAGCCTCTGCCTTAATGTCAGCCAGTGCACATTAAACATGACAGTGCTCTGTGATACCACTATATCCCTGACAAAAATGGATTCCAGGAACATGGCTAGTGGGGAGTTTTTTGCTTCTTCTGCCCCTGTCATTTTTGTTGGTGGGACTAGTGGCAATTCAGGCATGAATCTGGAGCCACTTTAAAATACACCAAAAACCTGAGTGTAGCTATGCAAAACACTAAACAAAACACAGGAACATTTCACAGGAAGGAATTGTGTGTGCTGCAGTTTTTTGATTAGATTAAAGAACTAGAAAGAAGCAGTGTAATTCACAGTGGCCACACAGTAATAATAATAATAATAATAAATAATAAATAAAAGCTGTTCTGAAATATTTTAATTGGAAATAAAAATCAGCTTTTGCTAAGCAACCTGGAGAGAGGGTACAAAGGGAGGGGAGGGAGCGTGGATTTGGAGCCCCTTTGAATGATCTATTATGCTGAAACTGCTTTTATCTTTTGTTTGGTGCAGTTGTTGAATGCAAAGTTGGCTTCATCTGTGTGACATGTGTGGCAGACGCCTCTTTGGTCTGTGCATCCTACAGGGTGCAAAAGACCAGCTGGCTCAGCAAATTCCTCCCAGCATTATTTGCTTCTTATCTTAATACCGTGCGCAGGGATCCGCCGACTTCCTTGGGAAAGATGAACTTGTACAAGAAGAGGGAGGCTGGGAAGGAGGGCACAGGGGCAGGGAGATGAGGTGCAGGGAAGCAGCTGTCTCGCAGCATCTCAAGTACATTCTTGCACTTCTCACATCCTGGCATGGGCTGTGGAGACGCTTTCCCTGCCTCTCCCTTGTCCTCAGTCCATTAACAGTTTGTCCCATTCGATGAATGGACAAACCTGAAGCCACATGTACACTAATTGCTTTGGTTAGGCAAACTTTCCTAAAACCACCTCCCACAGCCTCTCTCCAGGCTGCTTAGAAGAAGAAGAGGCTTTTCTCTTCTTACAGGCTTTCCAAAAAGCTCCTTCTTATTCATAGTCGTCATTGCTTGGTCACTTTGGACCCCCTGTGCCACTTCAATTTAACTTAAAGGCAGCACAAGCTGAAGGCAGCAGCAGAGGTATTTACCTATCATATGATGCTAACTAACCTCCTGAGAAATGACTGACCTAGTACTTAATGCCAGCTTGGACATTCTTTTCCCCTCCTTTTATGACTCCATTGGAAATAGGAGAAATTTCTGGCAGCTTCTCACAGAAGCCACCACTGTAGCCTTCCCTGCAACCAAAACCTTGCCATGCAAACCCAACACAGGAGGTGGTAAATGTGAAGGTTGTTGTAACCAAACTGATAAAAAAATACTTATTTGTACAGAACCACCCTGGAAAACTCTGAAAGTGATTCTGCTCCAGGAGGGGTCTGTCATGGGACATCTGCAGACGGCACATGGTGTATTTTTCATTTCCGACCTGCGCCTGTAATAACCTTTATGGCTGAAAGAAAAGTCGACAACTTGCAATAAAGGTGCTATAGCCAGAAAAAAGAAATTCTAATTTATGGTGATTTAAACACACCGTACCTGCACTGCCATTTGAAAACCATGATTGTAAAAGAGCTATAACATGAAAAACGTGGGGAGGAATTTATTAAAGGCCAGGCCACTTTAGCAAAGCCAAGATCTGAGCTGTCTGAGATGTAATGCGGTGCTTATAAACTAAAGGCATAAGTTATTAACTTAACCTAAATGATTTCAGATTTGCGTTCAATGGACTTGGTAATTATACCAAGGAATTTAAGCTGACCTCATCAAGCCTGCTTTGTCTTTTAAAATGTATTTCTGTGTCAATTAAAATGCCTGAGTATAAAAAGCAAAGTTTTTATAGGCCCAGCCATACAAATTCATTATCGTGCTATTATATACTTGGCAGTCTACAAATATGCCAGTGATTAACTCTGTGTGCATTAGCTGCCAGTATTGCAGCATTTCAGATAAGCGTGGCTATTGTCTACACTCAGCTGACTGAAATTGCCATGGATATAGACCTTGGATCTCCTGGAGAAAATAGGTCCTTTCTGGCTGATAGTGGCTGTCTGCTAGATGAAGCTTGTATTGGATATGGGAGCATCTCAGTCAATAGACAGATAACTGCTCCTGGAAAATGGCTGCTGGAGAGGTTTTCTGCTGGGTGCTGGACAAGGATGGCGAATTCCCAGGCTGGGATCACTTCTTGCCTCTGACCACGCATGGCTGGATGGCTTTAGTCAACAGCTTCCCTACTCCATGTGTTTCCATCATTATACTATTCCCATTTTCGTTCCATTTATATGTCTGCTTTACATTGTAAATTTTATGGGGCAGGGACTGTTTTATGAGTGGCTGTTATTGTATTATTGTAAAATATTATTGGCTAAACTGAATTTTCTCTAACACTTGTTTCTGCTTCTCTGTCTTAGCACTGTGATGGCAGTGGTGGTAGGGAGATGAAGCAGATCACCAGTGGACACCAAGACACATGGGAAAATGTCCCCTCCCTTTCCATCTTGTTATTAAAGTGATGAATCAGTTCAGGAAAGGCTAAATATCATGCTCTGAGGACATCCAGGAGGGCAGAAGCAGAGCAGGGTACATCCCAGTCCCCCAGCATTGCAGATGGGTGCCATGGCTCTAGGTGGGCCCTTTCCCTCTGTGCCTTCAACATTATTTAGTCAAAAAACACAATAATATCTAACCCTGCTGGTAAATATTTCAGAATACCTAATATAAAATTCAATAAAGTTATAATGTCAATAGGGGAGGAAACTATTTCCTTGGGGTAACAGGCTCTTTGTATCAAATAAATGCTAGAGAAAAGTTGGAACTGTAATGGTAAGAAACATCTGGGCAGGCCCAGGGGAGAGCTCTTTGATGCTGTGACTGGGGAATTTTTTGCAGGTGCTTTATGTGTTGGCATCTAGGAGCTTCTCTTCTGGAGGTACAGAGTAGCCACGTTCTCTATGGGAGATGGTGGTGCTCAGCACTTCCAAAAATTAGGCCTCTAAAGATGAATACTGCTGATTTTGGCTGTATCTGAAGGTGAGTGACAGCTGCTTGGTGAAGCCATGTTTTTGAATAGATCTCTGAAGGAGTCAATACAGGGCTTTTCCTCTGCTGTTTTCCACCCTTGGGAAGAGCTTTGTCCTTCTGGCTTCCAGCTGGAGCAGGCAGTGCCATGGGAGAGGCAAACCTTAACCTCAGTTGCTCAGGATGCCAACCTGTCCTTCCACTGTTTTTGCCTGTTGTAAAGGACTCCCAAGATGTGTACACAGTAACGTGGGGAAGTAATGAGATTGGGATTCCCAAACTTGGTGTTCTCTTTTCCTCCATCGGTGGCAGCTCTTGGCTCTACACATCCCCCTGGGGTGAATGGATCTCTCATCCTGCATGTACTGCTGTCGGGAAGCCAGTCCTAGAGAAGCCATTTAGGCTTCATGTCCATGTCTGGGCTTCCAGACATCATGTAGGTGAGCTGCCAGGTCCCTCTTCTATCAAAAGTGAGGCAGCTACAATGACAAAACCTCCATCTTAGACACTGGCTCTAGGCTACCTGTCCTCAGGAGGTGCATAGACATACAGGAGAGAAGCAAAGGCTGCTTGCTGACATTGGAAATTCAATTCTCTGTAAATTTAAGGTTAATTCCACCCTGGACTGGATTAGCTGATCAGCACTATGCACTAGCTCTCAAAGACCACCAAAATATGAGCATGATGGTCTCCAGGTGTCTAACTTGAAACTGAGACCTGTAACTGATAACCCCTCCCGGCACAGAAGAATAGCCCAGGACTAAGAAACATCAATGAAGTCATGTTTGTGTATATGAAATGATCAGTTCTGTCATAGACTATAAACAAAATCAGGCAATATAAAATGAGCCGTGTTCTTTTTCTTCTTGTTGTTGTTTGAAAAGTACTTGATGAATTTATCTGCATATGAAGTCTGGCTATGATTAGACTAGACCAGCTTGGAAGGAGCCTAGAGATTTCCATACCAAGTTGTCCATTTTTTTTTCAGTAGATCTTTCTTTATATTTCAGGTAAAGATGGAGCCAGAAGACACTGTTTTTACCATGTAGTAAAATGCTGCAGTCTACAACCATATGAAGCTCACACTTGTAGGCCATGGTGAATTTTATAGTCTCCCAGTTCTAGCCAGCCTGCAAAGAGTCTCTTTCTGGAAGGACTTACTGCTTGTGGCAAACTGAAGATGAGAGAGAGCTGTGAGGAAGATACGTGTATTATTAATTCTTAGCTGTTTGTGGCAAAGACTAAATGCAAATTGCTAGTTTTGCTTCAAAGCACAGGATGGCTGTGAACATCTCTGGGAAGGAGACCAGTCCTGACAGCGATTGAAGCACACAGACCAGGCATCGATGGTGCAAGGACGTTTATTAAGAAGAGGCACAGATATTTATGCTCTTTAAGCTTCCGTATAACAATTTCCATTTGTTCTGTCTATGTGCTAGCTAATGCATAACAAGCTATAATGTTACCTTCTCTCTTGCGCACCCGCTTATCTTGCTGCAGGATGTTCTGCAATCTTCACCAGGGTGTTCTGTTCTATGCAAAAGGATGTGGTTTTTGCAGTTTCTTCTATCTGCATTTTTCTCCTAGCTCCTGCTGTCCCATTTTTAATAAGGTAGCCGCCCAGTTCATGTTTAATCCATTCTGTTCTGCAACACAGTCCCGCTTGGGAGATAAACTCTTTGGGATCACAAACATCTTTGTAGGTTCCTACAGACAACATCTTGTAGCTTAGGTGTGGCAAATTCCAAGGCGTGAGTGGAGGGTGATGTGCTACAGGTTTTGATGCATATTTTACTCCTAAGCGAATAAAACTCAATAACTGAAGTTTTTGGAATGAAGGAGGACAATTACGCATGCAGGAGAATACTTAACCCAGCTAGACATGTCACAAAACGAGACTCTCACTGATTCATTATTATTTAATGAATATTGCTCCGTTTAAGCAAGGCTATTTGTACTTGTACATACCACAAGCCCTCAATACAATCCACTCAGGCACAATAATGGTGCAGAAAAAACCAATTTCTTAAGAAGTATGTTTTGCAAGTGGAATAGTAAAAAGTCTGCTCTGGGTCCAGTGAGATCCTTATCTCTCAGAAGAGGAATTTAGCAGTTTCCACTAAACACACTTATAGATGTATATAAAGTACATCTGATGGTGTCCCTACTACAGCGCTCTCAGAATGAGGTCATATATTTTCAAGGCACTTCTGGCACCATCTCTGCTCCTCTCTGTGCCCAAATAACTCTCTGCTGGACGTAGCAGAAGGATATGACCTCCAGGTCATTGTCCTGAAACATCTGCATGTCTGTTGGGAGGAGTTCCTGAGTGAAGGGATTCCTGTTGTGTTACAACCCAAAAGGTGCCGACCTGTTCATGCACCCTAATCCTGCATAGATGTGCTTATGTGAACTTGGACCTCCCTTTTTCTGTATTTTAAAATGCTAGAATTTGATTTTATACTTAAAATAAACAAAAATAGTCTAGTCCTTATCACTATAATGACATGGATGTGCAGTGGTACTTGCCTAAGTCTGAAGACAGCCTGCAGATATCTCCAGGGAAATAAAGTCAATCCTCAATTTGGTGGTACTGCTGCAGTGTCACAGCACTCATTTTGATCTTGATATCAAGGCCTACGTAACTTATCAAATTGTCTACAAAAAGAGAATGCAGCTGACCCTATATTTGGAGGATAAGTGATCAAAATCCCTTCCAGTGCTATTTTGTATGATTTTTATATGAAGACTGTGCTAGCATAGTCAACAGCAAGATGGAAAACCTGGGACAGTATCATAATTTATTTTTTCCTCTGGGAAATCATGGACTTTTTTTTTCCTTATCACTTCAGCCATTCATTGTCCTTGCTTAATCTCTCCTCTCCGAGGGGCTCAGCTACGTGGCAGAAACCCTCGTGCCATTTGTATTTGATGTAATATCTTTGGACGTGTGAATGTTTTTTTCCCCCAAACTGGAAACAGGCCATGAAAGTAGATGCCTGCTCAACCCCTGCCTGCTGATCCAATGGAATGAGCTCAAGGGAATGTTTCTAGCGGGTTTCTGGCATAGCCCCAGCCCCAGTTCCAGCCATGTGGGACTGGATCTATCCCTGCTGCTACTTGGGTGTTGAAAGGTAAAAGGAGTGCAACCTTTTCATGCATTTCATCCCCTTGTCAGGGAAGAGACATGGAGGGAGTAAGTTACAGAAAGAGGGATGGATGATTGTGCAGCATGCTGGAAGGAGAGGGAGAAGGGCAGTTCACTTGGCTGCTGCTGATAAAACCGCTCGGAATATCTCCTGGTGCCTAAATCAGTGGCACTTATAAGGACTCGAATGAAAGTACTGCAGTGCCATGACAGGTGAGCATTTGTTTTCCTAGCCCAAGCCTAGGCTATGCTGTGAATGATCTGGGCCAGAGACCTGCCGTGACAGCCTTGTTTGTCATTAGAGAAGGTCATGACAACATCCATTAATCTTTTTTAAATTCTTCTCTTACCTACGTATTTTCTTAAAGCAGGGGTTTGTAGAATGAGCAATTTTGTCTCTATTTCCAATGATCAGTCTCTGTGAAGTCAAGACTTTATGTATTTATATAGGGTTAATATTTGTGAGGCTCATTGCTAAAGTGGCCTATAGCTTTCTGTCCAGTGCTGCCATCCATCTCAGCTGAGTCTTTCAAAGGATGCCAGTGGCTGAAGTGAGAAGTGCTTTTATTTTCCTTGGTAATAATTTGCGTGGTTCAACAAAGAGATCAAAATTTGTCCCTCATTAAAATAAAATTATTCACCTGCTTGTGTGAAAGCTGCCTGCGGCACTCACTGCCACCAAGAAATGCTTTTTCTTTCTCCCTTCCACTAAGGAGGAATTCACATCAATTTTGATTGTCTCTCCTCTCCAGCTTGGTCTGGGCACCAAATGAGGAGCACATTTCAAAGAGATACATGGCTGCCATGCTGTAACAGTGGCATGTTTGTTAATTATCTGTAAGGGAAAATTATTAGTTAATTATCAGCTAATTATCAGTATTAAGACTCAGTAAGCAATAATATAAGCTGTGTTTGCCACTAGAATGACATTGTAGTTACTGAGCTCCTGGCACCTGAACTTCATGTGACATTATTTATGGAGCTCAGAGTGCTCCCAATAGAGCAAAGTTTGCTCTGTAGAGGTAATGCCTCCACAAGTGTGTGTTAGATGGCTGAGTGGGTGCTGCATGACTCTAAAATACCTTGGCTTAAACATAAAAAAATTAAATACAGCATGATGGCCAAGAATATTGCAAATTGTAGTTCTAGACATAACCAGCATAGAGTTTGGCGTTGCAGGGTATTGGCTCAAATAGTCATCATCAACACCAGCCCTCTTATTAATGAAAAATATTAAATATTTGGCTCACTGTATCCACTCAGTGCCATCCTGGATGTAATGTATTTATGCTGAATGGAAGATCTTCTAGAGAGCTCTCAGAGAGAAGGAGCCTTTGAGGGATTTCTTTCCTGCTAAATATTAAGTCTACTGTTGTTGAAGACAGTGGACTTTGACTGGATTTTTTGTAAAAATATTTTGAGGAGGACCTAGAAGCCCACAGGTGGTGTGCTTTGGGATTTGCATTATCATTACTTTATCTTTTGACAAGAGGTGGGAGACATCATTGGGGCACTCAGCTTCTCTGAGGCAAGGGAAGCAATTTATCATTCCTTCCTGTGAGAGTGCTGAGGGACTGGCACAGGTTGCCCAGAGAAGCTGTGGGAGATGTCCTGGAAGCGTCCAAGGCCGGGTTGGATGGGGCTCTGAGGTACCTGGGATAGTGGAAGGTGTCCCTGCCCATGGCAGGGAGTTGGAACAAGCTGATCTTCAAGGTCTCTCCCAGCCCAAACCATTCTATGATTCTGTGAATTTCTCCCCGGAGCTCCTGAGGAAATCTGAGAGCGTAGCAGTCCAGGCCAGGTCCTTCTCCCTCTTTACATTTATTACTTTGTACAATACATGAACGTTGATCCGCTGTGCCTCTTGTTATGTGTGTATGAATGACCCAGTACAAAAAGCCTCAAAATATTTAATAACTGATACAGTAGACATGCTTTTTAATATTGATTTTTTCATGCCCAAAGCCAATGACTTATTAAATTAACTAAAAATTAAAGGGGAAATTTAACTCCAAGCAGTGTGCAGTGCACTGTGCTATTGCTGGGGTTGGAGTGCTGAGCTTTCATGATGCTTAGACTCCACCAGCTCTCTTCCCTGTAGTCTGAACACTTTTTGGGGGTCCCATACCCCCAGGATAGCCTTTTCATCAGTGGCCGAGATGACAGGTACTGTTTGATTATTAGTCATTCCTTTTTTATTACCTTTATCACATTAAAATATTGTTTATTGATTTACTCCATTTAGTATTTAAATACACTGATTCAAATATCTTTCTATGTTAGGCTGCACTTTTACTTTGAAGATGAAAAGTGCCAGGTATTAAAGTACAGTGCAACAACTCATGAATCCTGTTATTCACAGTCTGCATAACCTGGACTTGAGAAGCACCTGGTTGGACACTCTTCACATGTGTACCTGGATGATTTTTTTACTCCTAAAATTGCATTTTGAAAGGAAATAACTGAGAGTCTAAAGACTTTTTTGGCCCATTTGTGTCCTCGCAGCTGATATCAGCAGAGGCTTTGGTTTGTCTCGGGAAGAAAGAGGAAACCCAGCATCCCAGAAAAAAACGTATCTACCCATTTTTAGGAGAAGGTCACAGACTAGGCAGGCTGAAAAGGCCATTCAGCAAAAATAAACAGAGGGAAATATGACCATCTGTGCTCATCTCAGATAAGCAAATGGTATTTGGCATAGTCATAGTCACAGCTGAGTACTATTACCTTCTGTCCCCTCCAGAGAGGGAGTGTGAACTTCACCATTTAAGCACCAGGAGGTTTTGCAGTTGAACTGGCACCGTGAGCTGTGAAAGCCTGTCGTGTGAACCACAGCCTTCACTGCCCAGCGCTCCCTGTCCGTTTGTGGCTTTTCAGGTCCTGGTGTTTATGTAAAGCACACAATATGAGCCACCTCTGGTGTAACTCCATCACCTGCTGTGGCTCACAGTTGTCCTGAGCTGTCCCCAGAGGGCTGGTAGAGAGGATCACAGTCACCCCAGAAAGCCATGAATCTTGGCATTTGGAGGTGTCTTGCTCAGATACTTGTGATGAAGTTCATGGCAAAACTCTAGACATCCATCTCACAGCTCGTGTCTCCAATGCTTGGCTCCTTCTCTTTTTATAGCTCGTTGGTCACACGTCCTCTTGAAGAAATAGTCCAGAAATAGGGGAGAACTCCATGGAAGAAAGCAGAATGGTGTACCAAGGGAGCTCTGGTGAAAGATAACAAGTTTTCCTGTGGAGTGATGCTGTGAGGTTTTCTCCTGACCAATGCCTGCAAAACCCAAATTGTCATGCAGTCTTGGTACACAAGACCAGACAAACGGTGCGTTTAACTGAGGGACTCTGAGCATCTTCAGGCATGAGGCAAGGGCATTTTTGTTTAACCATGAGCCTGAACTCTCCTGGTGACACTGTTTGGTTCAGCTCCCCTGTAACACCTGAATACAAAGTTTTTGATTTGAAGAGCTGGTCCAAGGCTGAGACATCAAGTTCAGCACAGCTACTTTGTTAAGTTATTTACACATTTTTAAAATTCCCAGATCCTGGAGTCATATGGTTAAATCTGACTCTCAACTTTCATTAAAAGAAAAAAGGAGTGTGACTACTGAAAAACTGCCAGGATGAGTCTTGTTCATTCATAACCACAGGAAAGCAAATTTAATTAAGATAATCCTGTCTGACTTTGAGGTGGCCTGATCTCTGGTTAAGCATACCTGGCTGGGGGGAGCTCGGGCTGCAGTTGCAGATGTCTCTTCTACAGATGTCTTCCAAAAATGCTCACCTTTGGCTCCATGGGATACTTTCCTCAATCCCTAGGGGGTTATGACTGATGTGGCAGCACCTAGTCACCTCTTTCTACTACACCTTTTGCCAGATTTGTGAAATAAACTATTTAAAGAAAAAAATAACTAGCAAAAAAATTACTATCATGCTGATGGCCTGAGGGGAATATAGCTAACAGTAGTAAAACTATACCCATATTTCAGCTGCTGGGTGTGCGTGTCTGGCTGTAGCTTTTAGAGCACCACCAGTGATCACCCTGCACATGGTTCAGTTTTCTAAATACAATATTCAGGCAGCTTTTCATGCCACTTGAAGTGCCACTGCACAGCTGAGATGTCCTCATGGATTTGGGCAGAGGTAGATCCACTCTGCAGTGGCAGCCAGGTCCAGACACAAGCAGCTAAGACAGCCCAGATGGCCACAATTACTCAGACACCTAAATTACAGCTGATGTGTCCACACTATTTCCATTGCGTAGAGAAACTGGTGTGGCTTCTGCAGCGCGCAGTCAGTCACACTGACACGAGGTGGCTGGACGGGTCTCAGGCACACAGTTGCATTTCCACAGCCAGCGTGTGCAATCTGATGTTCATGCTGCCCATCTGCTGACCATGAGATGAAAATGATCCTAACCTGGCATAAAGTCTTCCTGCACTAAGTAATTTCCTTGAATACATGTAGAAACTTTTGAATATGGGTTTGGTTGTGGGGTTTTTGGGCAGTGGTGTTTTAGTTACATTTGTGTTCTCTGGCCAGAGGGCTTTTGCTGGAGGACTAGACATCCTAGAACTTGGTTTATTGGGTGGTAGAGCCATGACCCATCTACACGGGCATCAAGGACAGGACATCTTTATAACTGAGCAGCTCCATCTGCGCTGAGGCATGTGCCAGTGAAATGTACCTACTTCTAAATGAAAGGACCACATGGATTTGCATAACATATATAAGGATATGGCACACAGGAACATGAAAAGTAGCAGTGGGCTTGTCTAGTTCCTACCTGTCAACCGAGATTCTGCAGCTACCCCTGTATATTTTCTTTGCCTGTTTCTCTTACAGGACCTGCAGTTTAGCTCTACCCCTTGTCACTGAGACATCCACCACTGAGCTAAACTCACAACAAGAAGCAATTAGTTTTTACCTTGCCACTTTAAGATGCTGTAATTCAATTGACTGATTGCATCCTGGTGTTTTAGACCAAGTCTATCATGGCTGCAAATGTTAACTTAATTTAGGCACTCACCAAATGCTTGTTTCTGGCTGGGGTCCATCTTTCAACAAATGTTTAGATTCTGAAAGATGTATTCATGGAGGATTGCTGATTTGCAGCCCTATGTGTTAGGACACTCTCGATAGCAAGTGCTTCTGTTGTGGAAAGGTTTTTCTGCTCTCTGCAGTGGGCCGTGGAAGCACCAGCCCCCAGTATACCTGTCCTGTCTCTGTCCTGTAAGATTTGTGGCTCTGATCAGCACTGCTGGCTGCCTGAGATCACCCAGGCTTCAGATAACTCTTAGCAGCAAGACCTTTGCATGGATTTGGACTTCGCATGCATTTGCAGAGATTTGGAGTAAAGCTGCATATATGCCTCAGTCAGCTGCCATGTGTAGATATGACTCAACATTGCACCATGCCCTGGCTGTTAAGTTGTCCTCTGGTGAACCAAGAAAACAGGAGAATTTTGGGATTTATCCCCCCTCAGCCGAAGCTGCCTGCTTACTGCTCATGGTTTTCCTGGAAGTTGCTGAGAACTCCTTACGCCTTGTATGGGGGCTTGAAGTGACAAGTGACAGAGTGAACCCCCTGGTCAAAGAATTACATTTCAGTTTGGATATGTCAAATTACACCTTGAACAAGCAGCCAGAACAGTCTCAAGAGCGTCTGCAGGGAATGTTATTCCATGGTCACTGTAACCCCTGCAGAAGAGAGGAGTTTCTACACAGACTTCGAAGGTGGGTTTGTTTAGGATCAATTTCTACCATCCCAAATGGACCTTTGCTGAGCAAGGGGAGCTGTGCATAGCCTGAGGTGCTGGCCACAGGAAGAGCCTTGCAATATGTTTGGGCAGGACCCAACCCTTACAAGGCACACCAGAATTCAGATGCAGAGTCCAGAGTGGCATGGACACGTGGACAGAGATGTCACTGGAAGAAAATTCTTTCCAAATACACAAAACATGGGATTTGGGGCATAACTGGGGATTAAAAATTCGATGGAATCTGATCAGAATTGGATATGGGCAGGTGCTAAGGGAGATGGGACCAAAGATTCCCATTCAGGAGAAGAGTGCCAGACCCTCTCAAGTAGGCAGTTTTCCACAATTCTTAAATCTTAACCTCTTTCTACCCATGTCACAGGGTATCCACTGTGTTGTGTCTCATGTAAAGGAGAGAAAGATTTGCCTGTCCTAAGCAGAGAGATTTCCACTGCTGCCTTTGGGAAAGTCTGTGTCAGAAAATATTTAAAGGGAGTATTCAAAGCAGCAGCAGTTCTAGTGTTTAATTTCTCTAGTGAGAAAAGCACAGGGTGGGCTGCAGATGATCTAAGCATGTCAGTTGTCAGATGAAAGCATTTCCAAATGGCTTTCTGGTTATATTTATGTCTTCTGGCTGAAAATGCATTTGATATTTTTTTCAGATGAGGACATTTTTTTCTTGCCTGTCTTAGAAAGGGAATTTACTGATTAAAAGTCACTGCATTGACAGCACTAGAAATTGAAGTTCCTTTTTTATCTACAGAACAGGTACAACATGTACAGAGGCACCATACACGCAGGCTGCTGATGGGTCTTAGCTCTGTCCTGGGCTTAACAACCTGGAAGGAAGAGGGAATGAGCTGATCCTCATGGTCTTGTTAGGCTGTGCTGTTGTTCAGACAGAGAGCCCTGACTAAAACTGGAGTAGGATATTTTGTTAATAGGATTGTCTGTTCAGCAGGAGCATGGCTGAAAACCTCTCTGGGTGGATTTGCAAAGAAGGTAACTGGATAGCTGTCAGGTACTGACAAGTGCTGGTCTTCTGAGTTGGTTTTGAACTGCTCAATAATTGGCAAAAGACTTTTTCCACTTCTGAGTAAGTCCCTTTAAGAAGAAAGTGGTTTGACTTCAGAGATCCCATTACATACTCACAATGAGGATATCGCTTTACATGCAGGTCTCATTCTTTAACAAGCCTCTGAAAGAGGTCTTTGTGTCATGATTTAGCAAGGCCCTTTTTTTTTTTTTTTTTTTTTTGAAAGATCTGTTCCAAGAGCTAAACATTTATAAACTGATTTGGGCAAAATAATTCCACAACAAGGTAATAGGCTGTGCCATGAAAACTGGTGGTTGCCTTGCTGTTTGATGTATAGATGTTGTCTCTGCTTGCAAACTTAGCCAATATCACGAGCCTCAATTTTTCTTCCTCTGGAGAGGCTAAAATACCTGACAACAGTTTTCTTCTGGGAGGCTTTCAGGACACTGGGTCCAATGTAAGGCTAGGACAATTGTTTTCGCATTCGGAAACAAAAACATAAACATGAAATTAATGGTCACTGACCTTTCAACAGGCATCTGTGTGCATGTAAGGAAGGATAGGAGGCGCATTTCTAGCCTATTTTCCTTGGGAAATAAGACTTATTTGATGGGAAGTAAAAATTATATGATTTCTGTGTCTGTATAAATATCCCCTTGCTACCTTCTAAACTTCCTGGCCTATTTCAATCAAATTTGTCACAAGTCTCAAGACATTTAATTCCTAGAAGTTTCACTAAAATAGACAGTACTGAAGACAAACTCTGTTGATGCTTTCCCTAGAGAAAGGTTTTAGTGTTAGTATGGCTATCCGCAGACACCAGAAAATTCCTCTGGAGATGTGAAATTTGTGGGAAAATTGGTTTCATTAGTTTTGTGGAGTTATTTAGTGAACTATATGGAAAGATGTCACTGTAGGACGTGCTCTGTATATCCATCTGTCCCTGGGAAGGGGTGGCTCAGGAACTAAAGCAGCACGGATAGTGGTCAGCCAACAAATCCTCACTGTGGTAGCTTTAGGGAGGGAGTGGGTTTGTTTTTCTTGTCTTTAACTTTCATGTAAAACTTAGTGGCCACAATCCTATGATCTCTTGAGGATATATATGTTCATCAGTTTAGGTTAGGTTCCTTGAAGTCTGTGATGTTTTGTACCAAGGAAACTTTGTACTTCAACGGGCAGTACAAAATAGGAGAAAAAGAAATGTTACGAACTTGAAGCTGCTAATGCTCAAAAACTCCAAAATACTGAGGGGAAAAATATCCATAGTTTGACTTGCTGGAGAACAGATGCAAATTTTGAAGCTTTTTTTCTCAAATATTAAACTGCTTTTTGTCCAAAGTGTTTCTTTGAAAGCTTTCATTTCTTCATCTTCTTTTTTTCATTCGCTCCAGCGCAAAGAACATAAAGCAAGTCCTTCAAATGAGTAAATTCATCATCAAACCTGGATAGTGTGCTTTATAGAAACCATTATTCTCTTGAGAAATATTAAGTCCATATAATAAGTAGGGGTTTTGGTAGGGTAATCTTTACATGGCACGCTTTTTTCACTCTGCATGTCGTACATTATTGAAAAAATAAGTGGTGGTCAAATAGCTAAGGTGGTACCTTGCATACATTGCTGTTGAAATGGAGGGTGAATCCTTTCTTGGCTGTAAAAGACATTCCCCATAGAAAGTTCAAGCTGAAGCCCTAACAGAAGCCAGAGAAGGGCTTCTGGTGGCTCTGTGTCACCTGATCCAATGTAAGAGTGGCTGGAAAGTGCCCTGTGGGAAAGGATCTGGGGGTGTTGGTCAACCGAGGCTGAACAGGATCCAGCTGTGCCCAGGTAGGCAAGAGGCCAATGGAACCTGGCCTGTATCAAAAATAGTGTGGCCAGTGGGACCGAGAAAGGGATTGTCTCCCTTTACTCAGCACTGGTGAGGCCACACCTCAGATCCAGGGTTCATTTTTGTGCCCCTCATGACAAGAAGGATGTTAGGGGCTGGGGCATGTCCAAAGAAGGGCAAGGGATCTGGGGAGGGGTCTGGAGCACAAGTCTGATGAGGAGCAACTAAGGGAGCTGGGGAACCTCAGCCTGGAGAAAAGGAGGTTCAGAGGGGACCTTCTTGAAAGGAGGGTGTAGCCAGGCGGAGGTTGGTCTCTTCTCCAAAGTAAAGCAGCAGGACAAGTGGAGACCATCACAAATTGCACCAGGGGAAATTTAGATCGGACAGTAAGAAAAAAGTTCTTCACCTAAAGGGTTGTCAAGCACTGGAAAATGCTGCCCAGAGCAATGGTGGAGTCATCATCCCTGGAAGTATTTAAAAGACGTGTAAATGTGGCATTTAGGGACAAGGTTTAGTGATGGATTTGTCAGTATGGAGTTGGACTCAACGAGCTTAGAGGCCTGTTCCAACCTCAATGATTCTATGATTCTGTGACTGTGTGATTCTATGATTAGTAACGGGGAGGTGTGGAGAAAGGGAAAAGAAAGAGACCAGCTGAATAGTTTCTGCTACGCAAAATGCATGTGGTCAGTAAATCAGTTAATAAACCTGCCTGCTGGAAATGCCCCAGCTTACACTGATCAAAACCTTCCAGCAGGCAATGCCTCTGAGACCTTACAGCTCAGCAGAGAACTGCAAACTGTTAATCTGAAAAATATGAAGAAGCAAAGCTCAGAATAAAACAACCCTCTCCCCTCCACATCCCTGAAGATGAGTGTTTGTGGTTCTAAATGCACTTTGTCTATGTCACCCCAGCTGCTAAATGCTTTCTATTGATTTCTCTCTTACAATATTTCCCCCCCATATTTCTTTCTTCTTTTTTCCCCTCCATCTCTCTCTACATTTAGTTCCCTTGTCCTATAGGTACAATGCACAGCTTTAAACAAAGGCCACAGAGTGACTATTTAGAAGATCACAGCCCTTTCTGTTTTATCAGCCAGCAACAACTTGGGAACCAGATGCATTTATTTTTTCTGTATATGCTTCCATTGCTTCCATTCATCCCCTTGAGCATGGGAAGGGGCAAAAATGGGGGCATTTCCACTGCACAAGTCCCAACACCACGCTGCACATCCTAGAGACCCCCAAAAGCTCAAACAACCAGACCTTTCATGCTACTTCATACCTTTCTACTGGCTTCATTGAGATTGAAATTTAGTAAGTATCCCATAAAACTGGCCTCTTTTGGGACCAACATGAATGGTTAAATAACAGGGAGCTTTAGAAGCTTTCATGCAACAGCAATTTCGTTTGAGTGACTCTGTAGCATCATATAACTGCTCCGTCTTTTCCCTCGCCTGCTTCCCCGGGGAAGGAGCCTGCAGAGATTTTCCAGCTGAGTGGGAATAGCAGGGGAGTACTGGTCAAATGACATGTGAAGCAGCACTCTGCAGTGTGGGTTGGAGACTTCAGAGGGGATATCTCAGAGGAGGAATTCCCTCTCCAGAGGCTTTAGTGTTTGTGTGGGTTTTTGTGGCTGCTGTTGTTTTCTCCTTTGTTTTCTGCAGCTCAGTGTATTGTGTTGATACAGCAGGGCAGCATGGGAGTTGTTCAAAAATAAGGTGTTTCTCCCCTTCCCATTCTTTAGGAGTAAAAGAGAATATGATTCCTCTAAGGTGGATGTAAAACCTGGTGTGCAGGGGTACGAGCCACCTGGCTTGAGGTATATGGGCAAGCTGCTCTCTCCCCCCTCTCTTTCTCACCATCCATCAGAGTTCATATCAATTCAAGTGTCTTGGCCACAAATTTGGTTAGTGAGTGGGGAAACTATGCCTTTGTTCTGACACTGGCTAAGCTCAGCAAGCTTGATTACCTAAAATAAAACCATCTGCAACCACTCTAATCAATGGCACATGCATAGAGCAAAAGCCCTAAGCTCATGGCTCATGTAAAGTGTTCATTACATCAGACTGTTGTGCCGCAGGAAAGAATTTATGGGAGTGAGCAAGTGGCTCAGTATTACCCAAACTTGTTGGTGGGACACGTGTACCCCTTGTCCCCTCGGGTGGCTGGCTCATTCCTGCAGTTTTCTGTCTGGAGGAAGGGCTGTGAGTGCCCCAGTTATTCCTATAGCATTGCAGATCCTGGATTCAGGACTCTTTACATGGTGATGTTTCCAGGCAGACTTGGAAAGCAGAAAGGACTCATGAAGTTAGCTCATATGACTTGAAGGTTGAATGAGATTATGCTAAATATGTCACTGGATTTGTAGGAAATGGGTTAATCTATTCCTTCATTCACTGAACCCCCCTGCAAACTGAGAGCTCACATTTAGCTCCTTGTCTCAGGGGTGAGATGCAGCCTGTAGACACCATGTGGGTCTAATTGGTGACCATATTCTGGATCACAGAATAACTTTTATCTGTGTTTTCACAAGTTGGAGCAGATATCCAAGGCAGTTGACCAACAGAGGAATCAGCAATGCAGTACCGACAGTTTCCTTATCTTTTAGATATGTGTGTGCTACCCTGGATGAGAGCACAGAGAAAGTTATTTTGGGAAGCTCAATGCAGGTAATGAGTTTAACTCCAAGAGAGTTTTCTTAAAACCTGATGGCAGATCAAGGCCAGGAATAAATTCCCATGTTACTCCTATAATTCCCTTTTCCTACAGCCTTGTGCAATACAGCTAATGATCCACTTGTCAGGACCAAATATTTCCTCAGGCATCAAGAAAATACATCACTTCACCACCGGAGCTCACTTGCCCTAAAGTTGTTCACTGCCATCATTTTCCATTTGCACTTTTCACGTCAAACAGTTACGCCAAAATTGACAGGAATGGCAAAGCTGGGAAGCTGTACACATTGTCGGCTGATGATAATCACAGCATCTATTCCTCTTAAAAGTATAAAATTCTGGTCCCCCATAGTCTCTTTGGAGCCACATGCGGCCTGATACTCGTTAAAAATTTTTTTTCGACTTATCTTTTTCCTCGTGTTTGAGCAAATGTTGAGCCTGGGAGATCCTCTCAGAGTTTGTGATCTTCCTCCTGCAAAACCCACGTCTTTGTTCAGCAGTACGTGGAGTGGTGGTAGACATAGTTGCTTTGTATTCTGAGACAGTGCTTAAAACTAGACTTTTCCCTTCAAAATCTGATACACGGGTCAAAGGGGCGACTAATCACGTGGTTTCATCCGCACGCTCCTGACAGCTCCCATCCTCTTCTGCATATTCATCGCTGCTTCTTTCGCTGCAAAATGATGTATTTGAAAGTCTAGTCCACATCTGACCACTTTGGGGACTGATTTATGATAGCAGAGATTTTTTTTCAAATTGTATTAATCTTTACATATTGAACGAGGCCCTGGGCTGCAGCATGTTGTTTTTGGGCTTGCATGCTTCTGGTTTTTGCGGGGATATTATGGTAGTTTTTAGTAAAGATTGATTTAATCAGACAAAATCTCCCAACCTAGAATCAAATCCTAATTTAGCAAACCAAATCCACTCTGCAAAGCATGTAAGCTTGGGGTTTATGGCAAGGCAGTGCTTAAATTGCCATAGGGTCAAGAAGGTTTGAAGGACTTTGTTAGGGAACTCTCCTGAATTGGGTAGGGAACGTGGGAAAGGAAAGCTCTGCTGCTTCTCACGCCACAGCCAGGTCACTTAGGTACAGTGAAAGCAGTGGTGGGAACTATGGTGGTCAAAAGCAGGCTGGCTTCTTTTCTCTTGTTGTAGAGTTCAGTGCAGTATTGGTCATGAAATCCTGATAAAAATGCCCCAGCAGCTTTCCTGCACGCAGTGGATCTGAGCCCTTCTCAAGTAATTTCATTACCCCAGTAGAAGATACTTTGCCAGGGTTGAGATCTTCTTCTCCAGAGCAAACAGGGTAGCTAGGTGGAAAAAACCCCTTCCAGCCTCAGGCACAGGAAGAACTCACCCTGTGACCACGAATTTGCATCCACAGGAGAACTCTTAGCCCACAGTGAGAGCAAAGTGCTCCGGTAGTGTAACCTCCTTTGAGGAGAGGCTCAATTAATCCAGGTTTCCTCAGCCTGAGATGGTTCACAGGGTCAGCTATGATGGACCAGCTGTTAGGCTGAAACTTGTCACCGTCCGGGAACTTTGCCCGTGTTTCCAAGCCCTCAGATTTGGTGCAGGTGCACGGGAAGCTTTGATTTTTACCTTTCTGTAGCACTGTTTGACCCTTCATGGAGGGGAGATTCTGAATTTGACAACAACGCTCAGCAAGGGTGTGAATTTCCAAGTTTTACGCTCATATGTGTCGTTTGAAATTCATCCTGCTGTTGGTTGGTTACATAAGGCTTTCCAGGGAGGGAACAGGAGTGTTACCTTGATGTTCCTACAGTGAACCCACACAGCATGAGCTGCAAACTGTGACTGCTCGCTGTGTACGGCTCACAAACGATCTGCAGACTGATTATGATTCACCGAAAAAATCTGAAAATAATTTTAGATGAAGAGTCCAATCAAGAATCTATTTGCAGACAATTCACAAACACAAAAAGAAGTGAGATTCATTGAATAAATTATGCACTATGAATTATTCATCCGGCTACAGTTAATGAGGTAAATGGTACTATCAGTGTTTAAAGTTAAGCTTATTTGTATATATTGGGCAGATCAAGGCTGAAGTAAGAGATGAGGTTTTGGGGAAATAACCTAGGCTTCAGAGGGTTCAGCAGAACTGCTGACTGTGTGTGCAGCCAGGATTTCATTCCTTCTGTTTGAACTCAAGGGCTTGTCCATGCTCTTGAATCAGAGCAACAAGAGAAGGTATTCCCAATTCCAGGTTTGGATCTCTACATTAGATACCGTTCTATGGTGCTTGCAATGAAGACAGAATATATAAGGAAGGAAGGGAGGCTTGGGGTGGTTTCTTTAAAGGTTTTGTGATGTTTTTAGTATGGGGATTGACATGAGCTGGAAATCTTGGGTCTTCATTGATTTTTTTTCTTTTTTTTTNCTCCACAGATACCAAGTTCCTTACAGTATACTTGGGCAGAAGATATATTTCTATAGCTATCATCATCCTTTTCTTTGTTTTTTTTTTTTTTTTTTTTTTTTTTTTTTTTTTGGCAAGAGTTAAGTGATATCCAGGAACCCATGTGTGTTACAGTATGGAAGAATCCCATTGAAAGAGGAATCATGAAAATTTGATTCTCTTCTAAATCATTCCAGTTTAAATGATCCTACTTTCATCAATATCTTAAGACTTTAAGATTTTAGACCACCAAAGCAAGAGCAAAGCACATGCTTGACTTTATTCACATGAGTAACTATACTGAAATAGCAGAGAGTACTTCTATGACCACATGTCTATCAAAGCATAAATCCATTCAGAAAATCTGAGATTTAGTTTTAGCCACTCAGAGATTTAATCAGAATTAAATGAGAGGTTGAGTGGATATTAACTTCTTCCAAAACATTTTTCATTAAGAATCTCAAGGTGGATTTAATTCTTTCATTTACTCACACAAGTTTGACAGTTTGCACTTATAATATTCTGGAACCTCAAGCAGAAGAATTTGGAGATTTCTTCATGGAAGTGATCATTCAGAAAAACCCTTAATATCAATTCTATATTTCCTTTTGTATTTTCAAATTTTGAAATTTTTAAAACTGATTCTCATTGGTTCTAGGACTTGACATTTTTTACATGAAATGGTATTGTCAAGAAACATTTTTTTGATATTGCTACAATAAACCTTTAGCAGGTAATGCTTGAAATTACAGGCCACAAATCTCGGTAAGTGCTATTTACTAACATGATAATTGTGGAACATTCAATGATGTGTTAAGTACCATGGAGTGGCAGTATAATTACAGTACATGGCACGTTACAATATAAATATAAAGTAAATACATGATTATTTCTGGCTTAGGTCACATGGTAAATACTAAGTGCAATTACGGCACCAAGTAATCTGCAGGAACGTGTAATTACTCTTGGGCTCAATTCATTTACAAATCCTTGTCCAGCTTTTCACACCGTATGGGTTGTGGAAACTGTGGAAAACAGATTATTCATGGCTGCAGTGGCCTCCTTATTACCACAGCCAAACCTCATACATGGATGATGGCTCTTCTGCCCTCTCCCATGTCCCAGAGGATGGAGGTGAAGATTGGCATTATCAAGGCAGCACTATGCAGCCAGATGTCCAAGGCAAGCCGGGCCAAGAGCTCTCCAGCTCATCTGATGAACCCAGCTGATATTATCTAATAGTTGTCATCTGAAGAGTTTTGCTTTGGTGAGGTCATTTCACCCCATTTTTGAGTTACCCATCAGCAATGTGGACTCTGCCTTACTCTGAATCTTGGAAATCCAAGGCTATGGCTGAGTGCTGCTCATCACCAAGGCTGATCCAGGAACCTGCCATTTTGTTATCTCTACTTGGATCCCTCCGCTCTGTTAGCTGGGAGGTTTGACGGGCTGACAGGGATGGTTCGGATAACACAGCCAATAACTCCGCAGGTTAAAGAGAAGAAATGGCAGTAGAAGCAACCAGGGCATATGGAAGTACTGTACACCTAATGGAGAGCAGACATTTGATTCAGATGGTGTGAAATAGTCAGTCTACGGACAGCCACAGTGTGTGGTAATTGGGGAAAAGTCTATCAGACGAAAAAAAAAAGTAGGAGAAAAAAAATTTAAAGCCAGCAGAGCATCTTTCTGTTCATCCAGCCAAGAGGACGACGCGGTGCCTCAGACATCACCTGCTGCCTCTTCTCCCAGGCACCTGGGGCCTCAAGAAGGTGATCCCCACTGTATTTTGCTAGGAGAGATTTTCAGTATTAATCTTACGGTCTGTCAACAGGACATGAACCTGGGATCTTTGCCATTAAAGACCAGATCCCCTAAGATAACATTAACAGCTGCAGCTGTTTGCCATGAGCTCTCCAGGGATTGCTTCTAGGGTAGCTGGGATTTTGGCCTGTTTCTTTTAGGGTCAGCTGCAAAGCATGTGAAGCAGAGACAGGAGGTGGGGAACCAAGCTGGACACAGCAAGAAGCTGCCATGGTCTGCGCTGCTTTGGAACACGCAGGAGGGGCCGGCTCCCAGGTGGAGGTGGATGATGTTTGATAAGGTCTGATGAAAAGAAAACTTCCAGAACTCAGGATGGGCACCTCCTGAAGATTTGAAACTCTTGTGGTGCTTGGGAGTGGGAACATTCCAGCTGAAGAAGTAGGCACAGGTTGGCTAAAGGGCAGCGTGACTCTGGAGAGACTGGTTGTGTTTCAGAGGAGACACCTCTGCATTTTGCCTCTCCTCAAGAGCTAAAATGATGTTCCTTGTCTGAAAACTGCTTTCCTGTCCTCAGCAGGCCAAACACAACTTCCAAGCCTGGGGAGGTGGATCACCCCAAGGCACAGCAAGCAGCCCATGCTGCGTTTCTCTGCCATGGTCTCCTCCTGCTTCCCTTTCCCAGCAAGGGGAAAGGCTGCCCTGGTGAGCCAAAATACTGGAGCAGAGATGAAAGGATGTGATCTCTCAGCATTTTTGTTTTATCCCTCTATACTCCCATCTGTTGTGCTTTTCTTTTGGCTTGTTCAGTCTTACGTGGTTCAGCTTTTCTCGCAGTCTCCCTTGGCCAGAAGAGAAGGAGAAATAACAAACAGCCTGAAGAAATATTTCCAGTTGTGTGGCACACACTGTAGTGCACAGGGATAGTTAAACAGGGCCTTGGGGCTAAAACAGGGGAAAAATAAGAGAAACACCAATGATTCTGATTTAGCATCAAAATGCATCTGTATCTTCCCAGTAGAACCATTGAAAATTCCTCTGAGGTTCCCAAAACTTTGCATCACACCTAGAAAGAGGTGTCAGTTTAAAATTTCTGCCTTGCAGTATGCTGGAATATATGATTATATATTAAATGATTATGGTGTCAAGAAAAACTCCAAAGCAAAAACCTTCTTATTTGTTGCACACCATTTGCTTATGATGAAATACGAAACACACTTTGTGCTGCAGCCTTCAGAAATCACCATAAAAATCTGTCATTGCAAGCAAAGACTCTTGCTTACTCCAACTGCAGCTAAGGCAGTAACGAAGACAAGAATTACGTGTTACCTAACTCAAGAGAAAAGTTCCTTGCCCTAGTTCAGCAGACTAGTGTAATTTTTAAGATGCTATGTCTAATGCTGAGTGTCTGAACACTCTCAGGTTGTTTAGAATCAATTGGCTTAAATCTTGTGTAATGAAAGTGTATTTGCCAAATAGGTTTGAGCTCATTGCCATGCAAATTAACATTTGCAGGGACAAATTTCTAAGTCCTTCCTCTCTTTGTTACTTCCAAGATGTTATGGATACAATTTTGCACTTGCAGTTATGTGTGGGTGCAGTTCGTGTCATTTAAACTTCTAATTACAGCATCTGATTGCACCCACGTATCTTATCAGCTAGTTAGACACGTCAGTGACACGCACCAAAACTGCAAATAACTGAGGGTACAAAATTGCACCAGCAATTATTTGCACCCACTGAAGGTAAGGATGGGTATAAAGCAGGCCATTAAAGTGTTTAAAATACTTTTCTTACGGTAATGTAAACCACTGCTATGGGTACGTTACCTGCGGGAACGTAGAACAAACATTGGGCTGAATTTTGAGCAGCAGCTGGGTTGGCTTCATAGCATGAATCTAACCAAGGTTCCCTTTGTGGGTGCAAAGTGTGTCAGCCAGGTCTGAGTTTACTTACCTGGCTTCCTCCCTCAGCTCTGCTCAGGGTCCCGATAGTACTAGCACAAAACTCTTCCTTGAGTCCAGCTGAAGCCAAACATGATGCCTACACTGTGCCCCTTAGAAAATGTGCTCTGGCAGTGTCTGAGCCAACACCACAAATTCTCTGTGAGTACAGTCTGATTTTTTAAACAGCCTGGGGCCTTCTCTTAGCAGCCAGAGGAGATATGTTGATTGGGTTCATACTCATATTTAAATTTAAGCTAGCAAGTGTTCTGCTGAAAAGGGGCGTAAATGGAGTGCGGACAGCTTAGAAAGAAAATAAAGCTCTACTCAAAATAACAGAAAGCAAACTTCATGACCTGCCTATTATTAATCCAAATAACAAATTGTGCTCATCTTTAGGACACGCCCTTTTGCCCCGGCCTCTGGGATCTTGCCATTATTTCCCAGAATTCTCAAGGGATGTCACCAGCACCATGGCAAAACATAGAGATTGCTGGGTGATTGTGCTACAATTCTGTGTTAGTCCACCCCTTTGGCACCTGGATTAGAGGTTGATCCTCCTCTGATGCAGTATGGAAGGATGGTCCCTGACTCAGAAACCTTCCAGGCTGGTTCCATTCCCTGCATCAGGCATGAGATTCACAAGCACTTTTTACTCTCATGGATTCCTGAGTAGCTGAAGATAGTAGAGTTACTAACAGGAGCTGAAATACTGGTGGTTACATTTCTTGTACAGCATTGTCAAACTCTATCTGTTTTAATGTCTTTTTTTTTTTTAATAGTTGTCTGTTAAGTCATAAACATCCTCACTCAGAGATGGTGTACATTTTACTGAGGATGTTTTGCCGTCTGGTTTGTAGTCTCTCACAACAACCTAGGTGTACATGTCTTCAGATATTATTTTTTTCCCTATGACAAATACATGCAGTTATTCAGAATTAGATCTGAGCTTTCCCAAGCAGCTGGGAGCATTAGAGGAGCTGAGCTGGAGTGCGGTTGCTTTTAGAAAGGAGCCATCTCAAAAGTGGAAGACTGTAGGGAGCTCAAATATTTCGATCCACACAGATACCAGTGGTGATGAAGAGGTCCTTCCTTGGAGCTGTATGGATATTAGCTTTTTGGAGTCTGGCCCTGATAGAAAATCTGGGAGGATTGTCTTCTGTTCTCATTTACCCTGGGGTAAATCCAGAGCAAACTCAATAATCCAAATGGAACTAGTCCAGATTTCTGCTGGCCTAAATGAGAACATTGTTTTCATATACTAGTGGGGAATTCTGCCTTCTTTAATGCCATACTTTTAAATTTTGCTGTCACCGTGGGACACTGAAGCTTTATTGTTTGGCTTATATTTTACCCATGAAAAAATTAATTATTTCAAGCTTCCTAGAAATCACTGTGTGATTCAAGTTACTCTTTCTTCATGGCTTATTCAAAAGTTGGGCTTAATTTCCACCACAACTGTTCCCTACTCTAAAACATTATTTATATCCATAAACCACTGCAGGTTGGGAACAGCCTATGAAGAAGTAAAATAAACACAGCACTGTCTTTTAGCTGGAGTTGTACTCTGCTCCCCAGAAGGGACGACATTTGTAAATTAAACACGTTTAATTAACTTTTCATCTTTGCACAGGATTATGAGGGTGGGCACAGTCACACTGATTTGAAGATGCAAGGTGCTCATATGGCTCCCTCACAAAAGATTCAAACAAGTAAAATAAATCATGGTTTAAAAAATTAAGGGCTGGGTTTGGGGCTCTGCTGGTCCTAGCCCAAAGCTGTAAGAGCCACAGTGAAGAAATTTCAAAGCAGTGAGATCAGAACATGGTACTCAAAGTGAGTATTTCTGGGTTTTACATGGGAAAAAAAATGTTTTTTTCTCAGAGAAAAACAGTAATATACATTCTGGGATTTGGAAGGTGGTTTGCATATACTTTACCATCTTGCAGTCTACAATCATACACAGTTAACCTGTCATCTCAGTGAGTGACGCTGCTTTAGTTGGAAACTCGTTTCTCCCTGTTGTGAGGAAGGGAGAGAGGAAATCCTCCTTTGCTTTGATAACATGCTGTATCCCAGTTGAAAGGCATCCTTCCTGGGGAGACCCTGTCTGCACGAGGAGGAAGTTCAGTAACCATTCGTAGCCTAAAATTAACAGTTAGTGTAAGATCAGTCAAAGAGGGTAGCAGTGCCTTTTGCAATGAAGTTAATTAACAACATTAATGAAGGTTTGGGTGCCTTCTTGAGAAGGAGAGCTCTAGCTCAATCACAAGGTGTGAGTGTTTGATGCAAGAAGCCTGAGGCACGTTTCTGGGTCTGTCACAGTAGGGTTATGTGAGATGTTGAGACTGATTCCTGTGGCCTTTAAACTCCAAATCTACCAGCTCTGCCTGTGCTGGGAACGCTCTCCAGAACATTTGTGCTATGGATAACATTGTTGGAATGACAATATTTCTAGTGGCAAAAGAAAAAGCCTGCTCTCTACAGGTCACCATTTCTGTTGCTGTGCGGGTTACAGCTGCTTGGAGCTCAGGCCGCACAAATCCTCCAACCTTTGCTAGCCCCATGCAGGGAACTGGAGCTAGCAGGGGAGGAGGCACGAAATTTTTCAGAATCTCACTGGAGAGGTCTGCAGATGAAGATCAATGCTTACGGAAGTGTCAACCTCAGTTTTCTGGTTGAACCAGAGCTGATGTCCACCTGGCAAAACCCTGTCATGGAGGTGGGCAGACACCACTGCCCAGAATCCTTGGTCCCTGAGATAGCTTCATTCCTCTACACCCACTTGAGACTGCACTGGTATCAGCAGGTATCAGCTTGGGAAAGTGTTTGGCACTGCCTGGGAGCTCTGGCAGGATGGGTGTCTATGCTTTTTATATAAAACCACAGTGATGCCTGGGAATCAGGCAAAACATCTGGGTCCTAGTCTCCAAGGCTAGGGAGAGTCCCAGAACTGAAAGGAAGGAGAGAGGCTGGTGAGGGGGATTTACTCTTTGGGAAGTGTTCAATCCTGCCCTGATAACCACTTGGAGGGAGAGAATTTTCTAGTTTTAGTCACTCTTTGTTTGGATTTAAGAGAAAACCCAGATGTGCATTTCTCCTTGGTTTTTGTTGCAGTAACCTGGCAAGACACAAGTCCAACCTTGCATTAATGACCTCTGCCACTGGGCAGACACCTGGCTGCAGTTCCTGGCTTTGCTGAAGGATATTTAACAAAGATTTCTCCTTTTCAGTGTTTCAGTTTCCTTTCTTCTTCCCATTACAATGCTGCTGTATTACTAAGAATTTGAGGAGCATCTAACTGCTCCCGTGGGAGGAACCCCGCTGTCAGCTGAATGTCCCAGCCTCCCTGGTGAATCAGATACATGGAATATAAAAGAGTGCACTGCAGGGCACTGGGATGGGGCATCGGAAACCCAGCCATGAGGGCAGGTAGGGAAACCACCAAACAAATTGCCCTGCAATGCACGGTGCACACGTGTGTGTAAAGGACGTGTTAATTCTAACTCCATTTTGTGTTTCTTCTCTCCAGTGAGCATTGCTGACGTCCGATCTGTGTTCCGCGCTTGCTATTTCCAAGGAGTTATCAAGTTTAAGTGCTGTCTTTTTCTGTCTTACAAGAAGGGGATGCTTGAGCCTGCTGATTAAACACATCCCTTACTTTTCCCTGTTCAGGCGCAAATTTCCAGACTCAAACTCTGAATGTAATTTCTATTCCTCCCACACCATGTGCGTGTTGCAGAATTTTACTGTCACATTCCAAATCTTGCAGTAAAAACTTTTGCAAGTTATTAACAGACAGGATGGGTGCTTCAGCTTTGACTGCTCTAGACTTTTGGATCAGGATAGGCTCTTTATTTTGTTTGTTTTGATGTTTGTTGGGTTTGGGGTTTTTTGAATGAGGGATTTCAGCCCTTGGAGATCTGGAGAAAAATAGGTTGACACACAATTGCATGGATCAGTCACAGTTCCCTGCACCATGCTATCAATCAAGGTAAAACACAACATCCTAGATGACCTTGTAGAAGTTTATATACCAAAAAGGATAAGCATGTCACTTGGATGAAAAACGGCCACCAAAAAGGTACTGAAACTATCTGATCTTATTACAGTGTGTTGAGCAAACTGTCTGTTATGGTGTCTGTACTGCTTTGCTGTTGCACACGTGGACATGGACATGACACAGTGCATCCCACACATTATTTTTAATTCGGGAAACATCAGCGGGGAAGCCATTAGGTGCAGGGCAGAACTTGCAGCGTGCGTGCCTGTGAGCACAGGAGTGATTGAGGATGACCCGCAGAGGACCTTTTAAAGGCTTAAATTATTCTCAGGGCCAGGCTGTGAACTTCATTCTCCAGGAGATCCAACGCTGTTCAGTGGTTACTCGTGGGAATGCTCTCCAGTGGGAGTGGGTGGTGCACAGTCTCGCTGTAAATGCTTGTTTCCCTGGGTTTCTTGCCGCCAAGCAACACTGATAATTATAGTCACCCGCAGGTTGGAGACGTGCAAAATGAGACGCTTGGGAGCCCTCCCTGAAGTAACCATACTCCAGGAGTTCCAATTCCTCCTATTCTGAATTTGGGTTTCAGGATGCTTTCCTGCCTCCCATGTTCAGTCTGGACACTGGATTTTCTTTTTCAAGCTCTGGAACTGTCTGATTTACAAGTGACTGATAAGGGAAGTTGGGAAATGAAGGTTTAGTCTCAGTAACATGACCTGCTGTGTGACCCCAAACATGGAGTATGTCCCCACGGCACCAGCACCAGCACCAGCACCCTCCTTGCATCCTGTTTGTGTCCCACCACAGTGAAGTTGCTCTGGGGTTTCTTTATGAAGAATGACAGGTGATTTCTATCTTCAATGGCCTGAATGCTCTCAGGTATTGCCTCTGCCTGGAGTACACAGGGCAGCTGATGTGACTGTCTTCAGGCCACACTCGGATGCTTCATGGCTCTCATAGGCCCTGAACCTGATGCTCACAAGGACCCCTCTGCCAAAATCAGTGAGAAAGAAGAAAATTAGGAGTTGTTCTTTTCTCATCGGCGTTTCAAATGTGTGCAAGAAATGGGCATTTTGGACCTGATAAAATGAACTTCTGCATTCAGAATGGTGGGAAAACAGGGTGTTGGGAAGTCACTGTTCCCCTTAGGCAATGGACAGAGAGCAGAACTGCACCGGCAGTGCCTGCATAGCCACATCCCAGAGTGACTGAGTTGGGAAATTTGAACACCATCAGGAAAGGACTTCTGCCAAGTGCCTCATGGATGGCAACCCCCTGATCATTCTTTGGGGCTCAGCACAGTAGGAAGTACTTTGTAGACAGTGCTGGGGCACCTCTGAGGAAGTGGCAGAGCTGAAACTGCTCCAGACAAGCCTGCAAAGAGCAGCAACTCAAAGGCTGATCCCTGGGGAGGACCCTTTAATCAGTCCTTCCACTGGGGATGGATCTCCTGGATCTACTGTGCCCTGTGGAGATGGGTTTGGATTTGGGGTCAGGGTGGAAGTATCTGGGGGATCACATTGCCATGTTGGTTCCTCAAGACTGGAAGAACACTAATGCAAAGAATGCTGCCAGGATATCTTGGAGTCAGGGTCTTCAGATAAGATCACATTGCTGATCTGTTCAATGCTGGGCTCCTAACTTGGCTCTACTTTTCCACCTCCTACTGCTGTTTTGAGCCAAAAAATGTTCCATTTCTTTTAACTACTTGCACACAGTACTCAGGCATAAGAAAATATGGCACATCAAAGAATCTCCTGAAATGAAATGTTCCTCTGGAATTGCACTGTGGTAGCTGATGTTTTTCTATCCTTCTAGTGAGTATAATCGGCCACTCTGAGTCTTTGGGCTGAATTCACTGGCCACACTAACCCTGTCCTTCCCAGAACAGCAACCATTCAGCTGCACGAGTTATTGGAGAGGAGTAGTTGGGAAGCAGATGGAAACCATGTGCAAATCCCCAGCTATGCTCCTGCCTGAGCTTTGGGCCAGAATCAAATCCTGTATTTGAGCAGCCTTCTGGCTGTGGAGGTGGCATAGACAAGAAGCCTTGTAACTCAGCTCACAAAGCCAGAAGGCAAAAGTGGGATATATTTCCTCACTTCCCCTTGGAAACCTCCACATTTCTCTTCTCTTCTCTTTATTCCTCTTCTCCTTCATGAATTCTCTGCTCTCATCTCCCTTCACAAGAGTCCTGTGTGACAAAGGGATGAATATCTTTGATACCTTCCTCTCCATCAAGCTGCAGATATGATGAGAGGGAGATTCACCACAGTCTAGACTCACTCATCAAACTTCAGGCGCTTCACCAAGGCTCCAAAATTAGAAGCCTCATTGTACTGACTTACTGCTGTTTGTGCCAGCAGCATCTTGAGAAATGGAGAAATACTGGCATCTTGAGAGAATGATTCACCCTCCTCAGATGTGAATCCCTCTCCTGAGGTGTCTCTCTCTTCTCTGTGGCTATAGCTGGTGCCCAAATAGCAACAGTCTTAACTTCAGTGTCTCTGCCTGCTATCAGGTGGGATCCATCTGAGCTGAAATGCCAGATAAGCAAAACAGCCTGTCAGAAGTAAGGTGGGGAATATGAACAACAAGATTGATTCAGCCTTTACTGCAAGAGGAAGAAAAGTTATCAGATATCTGTTTCTGGGATGATTTTTCTGTGGTTTTTTTGGTTTTTTAGTGTACAATTTTGCAACAACTTTCTGGTAATACACTTTGAGCAAGAGCAATGGCAGTTTTTTTAGTGGTCACCTTTCAGGACCAGCACAAGGAGAAGCATTCCCACTCTTCCCCAATGCTGACAGATGATATGTCCACTGAAGAAATCAAAACAAGTCCCACTCTCCCCCCTTAGGAAAAAAAAAAAAATTAAAACCCTCCAGCCCCTACCAGTAGGTAAAGTTTAAAATAAATGGTTGCTGCTTTCCATGAAAGGGACCTAGTAGGAAATATAAAACCTCTTGAATGACAAACCTATATCTAACCTGCTAGCATGTACTACTTTCCCAAAATATTGATGCTTTTAAGCCTTAATCCATCTGTCAGAGCTGATAGGATATTTTTAAAAGGAAAACACTGCTTCAGGCTATTGGGGGGAAAATGGAACAGAGTATGTTAGCAAGATGTGTTACCTGTCCCTGACAGCTAATGTATCTTCCTTCACGTCACTGCGCCTTTGTCCTCCTCTGGTACCAGATAAAAACAGAATCATTACGAATGTCCCCAAAAGACAGCTTGGTAAACATGGAAGATAAATTAAGTTCTACATTCGCCCAGTGGGATCTCAGCATAGAAAACTCGGAGTCTGAGTGGAGTCCAGGTACCTCTGCTCCATGGTTGTGTCTGGAGCCAGTGGGAATGGCAGGACCTTACACTGGATTAGGGGTTTTCTTCCTTATTTGTCACAGTTCACTCCTGCCTTTTTGCTAAGGCTCTCTGCTCATGTGCATGGTCAGATGATTTGACTTTCAAAAGCCGTTTAAGCCATGTAAAGCAGGACTGATGAGCCTCTCAAGTTAAGGCACTATCCACACAAAGTTATGGTCAGGTGAAAGGAAAAAAATCAAATGGAAAAGACGAGTTGGAAGAAGCAAAGGGGAAGAACATGGGTCTGCAGCTGAAGGAGGAAAAAGAGAACATACTCTCGAGGCAAATTAGAAAATGTCTTCTGGTAACTAAAGAATAGAGAGGTAAATATTATTTTGAAAAACCCCAACATTTACTTGTCTGGTGACAGTACAATGTGAAAACTTACAAATAAATAATTCAGAAGAGGACAGCATGGGTTTAACCACCCAGATAATGGTTCTGCACTGCTTTTTTCCATTGGGGAAGAAACAGAATATGCCATCAGAAGTGATGATTCTGCTTTCAACAGAAGTCGCCCTCAGTATCTTCTTAGAGAGAAGAGTTTTCAGCTGAGCTTTTCACTACCCACCTGCACAAGTTTTTCAAGCAATTTATGCTCTGTGATTTGTTCTGCTGCCTGCTTGAGGGCATAGTCCCAGGTCAATCATGTGAGACACAGGAAAAGCAAATGGTCCCTCAAAGAGATATAACGAAAATGCCTGACTTGCTTCCACCCGGGAGAATTGAACTGTGGCCTTGCAGGTCACCTGCTGCAGTAGGACTTGTGTGTTTGGGTTCACTTTCCAGCTCCATTACAGATGTCTCTTGTAGTCCTAAGAGACTTACTTTGGAGCATTTCTAGAAATCTATGCTAATTCGTAGATAACCTGATTTTATCTGTCTCTTCTGGTCTTAAATTCTGTGCCTTGGCTTCCCACGCTCATATTCCTGTTTTTAAAACCTCCCTTGGGCTGCACTATAGGATAACACACAGCCATCCTCAAGCTGGATTGACTTTCCCTTTATGGATATAATCAAAATTTTTAGCAGGAGTAAATCACTTCTGCTCCTCTGTAGGGAGTAATGTAAAAGGTCTTACTCATTTAAGTATGTGCAAACCAAGGATCCTTTAAGACAAGTTAAGTAAAGAATTAGACAAGCCAAAGAGTAAACACAGAGTAAAAGGAAAGCAAAGAATGGGTTTTATTGCCAATACACAATGGTATGATGACGCTTAAAGTGGACTTATTTCTAGCCATGTCCCCTCTATGATGTTATTTTCACCTCTTCGGAACACACAAAAACCTGTAGCAGTTCAGGAAGGTGCCTTTCACATCCAATTGACACTGCATTACAAAGTGCTTTAGGATGCAAGAAGGCAGGAAATCCCTTCACTGGGAAGCCTTTCCCTGACATCCTGACTCTTGTCACATTTTGTTGGAGGCAGCTGGTCCTCCACTTGCTTCCCAGGGGCCTCCTACAAACACTCACCAGCCCAGCTATCCTGCTGCCTTCCTGCTCTCCACTTCCAATGAATCTTGTTGATGTTTTCCCATCTAACAGACTCTCTCATATTCCCGAGCTGATGTTGGAAAAAAGCCATGAGAAATTTTGCCACTAATATGTTGTCACCTGGTCTCTGAAAATCTTCTTGGCATCTGGTTTTCTTGTAACACATCTGACTTTTTTTTTCTGATTCTCCTCTTCCTTCCAGCTTTTCATGGGCCCTTAAATACTTTCCTTACCCCTTTAATTACTCTGGGACAAGTTTCCTAGTTTCTGGGGCAATAAATTAACAATGCAAAGCCTCTCATAGTGGATATCAAGTGACTTATTTTTTTTCCCCTTCCAGCCTCAATGACCTAAAAAGAAGCTCCTGTGAAGGCTACAATTCCTCCTAGAAATGCAAAGTTATTTTAGGCAGCAGGACATATTGGCCACTGATTGTGGCTTTGATGTTTATACACACACGCACACAACACTGTCCTGGAGACTACTCCTTGGCTATTCAAGTTAATCACAATCACAGCACAAATGGCCCAATACTGCAGGAGAAGTTATTTTTAAAAATAAGATTTGGAGGATGAAGCCTTAAGAAAATGCGTGGTAACTGTAGGAAGATCCTATCTGAAAAGGGTTGTGTTGTCACTGCTGTTTTGTGCTAACCAGCAGGGTCATACAATGAGTTGTAGATTTGGGGGGGCTTAAAATCCACAGAAGAAAATCCCTGGGAATATTCAATTAGTTAGAAGGAGATGGAAGAGTGCGTTAGAGCTCAGGAAGGACTGGAGCCTTCTACACTTCAGTCCACTGTCTCCTTGACACATACATAAACAAATTTAAAAAAAAAACCCAACACTGAACGATCTTTTAAAAAGAGGAAAGATTTATGGGTAAGTGGTATTTTGTCCTCCAATTTTTTCTTGATGAGGTCAGAACATGTTTAAAAATATTTCCTGACGTATCTTGCTTCATGTGTAGTGCATGTGTTTAGATCAGAGAATGGTCAATGAAATCTACAGTTCTCCATCTCTCTGTGGTTTTTAGCTTGTTTGGAGACATGGACAGTTCCCATAAATACTGTGCCTTTTGGGGCTGACTCCATGCCAGACATACTTAGGTGTTTCGGTTTCCATGCTGTACCACCTTGAAAAGCTCAGCCATGAGCGTTGTCCCCAGGTCACCTCTAGCCCTGCTGCAGGGGAGGCTGAGAGCAGCAGCACTGACCATTGGGAGACACAAGTTTTCCTGCTTGTTGCTGATTTTCTGTAGCAAATTGCTCACCATCATTCATATTTTGGGTCTTGCTTTTACTTTGGGCAAATGCAATCTTTAAGGTGTAGATTAATTCCTACGGAGACTGTAAGTTCATCAGGACAGGGCTGGGGTCTCACCATCCAAATATACTGAGCTTAAAACAGCTGGTACCTGCCAAGAGCTGGGCTGCAGAACCAGGGATTGCCTTGAACCAACTTGTACTCTTTTTCCTAGTGTCTCTGCCTGCCTTCCTACAGCCCCTTTGGGATTGGACCACACAGAGTGCGTGCGATTAATTAAAATTAGTTTAAAAACAGAAGCAGTTGAAAAGACGCGAAAGATGCTGGGGACACAGCTGGCAAATGCAGAGCCTCAAGTTAAACTGAATTTAAAAAAATAGGTTTAAATCCATTGAGAGTATCCACACAAGGGTTTCTACCAGTTTAAGTTAATTGGTTTAAAAGAATGCTTTTAATTAATCCTGTGTGTTCCTGTAGGTGGCTGAGACCTTCCTTGGAGGCAGTAGAAAGTGGCCAGCATTGTCAGACAGGGCTGATGGCAGGAAGAAGCATTTTTAGTCACTCGTGTCCTCCTCCCATGGGAACCCATCCTCTGTGCCATGGATGCTGATTCAGACCTGTGAAGTACCATAAAACTTTTTGTGTCACCTGGGGCAAGCTGCTTAGCATTTTACCCATTTCTCTGCCCAAGAAGAAAAGGATAATTGCGTCTAATTCCCTGGGGTGCCTAAGAATAAATATATAAAGCATTAGGAGGCGACAAGATGCTGCAGTAATGGGGACCATATTAAAAGTACCTCTTTTTTTCTCTGAGCTGGTTCTAATGATGTATTTTGCTTTGCAGGGTAGCTGCTGGCCGTGTATTACTTTTCAAACAATGAAGGCTTTAGATGTGTCACCAGAACGATTACTGCCAAACTTGTGATGCATATTTTTATGAAATTTAAACGTTTATAGTGCCTTGCAAAAATAAAGCCAAAAAAAAGAGGAAAATCAAAGATCTACAAACCTTTTACCCCTAACATCTTTCAACAGATCTTGTGGTGTTGGATGGAAAATGAATTTAACAGGATATTACAGTTCTGTTGCAATATTTCTGGTGTACAACAATATTATATTTGGTGTTAAACTTTATTACTAGCCCTGTGATAAAATTAGTTCAATATCAGCTGCTTTTATAATGTGGTTTTACAATTGCAAACATGGGATAATGTGATAGTACCAAAAAAAAAAAAATCACAAACAAACCTAAACTCCCTAAACCCAAAAACATGGACTGGAGGGAAGGAACAGAAAGTTACCTAGCACAAAGATGCAGGACAGGGGCTGCATTTTAATGTGGGGTGCTGTGAAATTTTTTTTCTGGAATGGCTTGAAGCCAGAATCAGCCTTTTGATTATATTATACACAGGCTGGTGACTGTCACTGTGGAAAGTGTCAAATGGGGAATAGGCAGGAAAGACAGGAAAGAAGGTAACAATTTCATGGCAGTGAATGGCTTGCCCAGAGGAGAATCTAAGGAAACATCCTTGTGCTGTCACTGGCTCCCCAAGGAACAGAGACTTCTGAAACGGGGCTTTTTGAGGTTATTTGTGTTCTTAAATTGGGAGAGCTTAACCTCAGAAGGGTTTAGTACAGTAGGGTGGAAATACAAACCCAAGCAGTGCTATAACAGCAAAATCTGTGTGGTGTTCAGACACCCAACCTGCAACACTCTGCCATGTTCCATCAGACATCTCCCTGTCACTGCGGTGTCATTCCCTATTTCATGCAGAATCACAGAATCTTAGAATCCTTAAGGTTGGAAAAGGACTCCAAGATCATCAAGTCCAATTGTTAACCCAGTACCACCATATTCACCACTAAACAATGTCCCCAAATGCACATCTACATGGCTTTTAAATACCCCCAGGGATGGTGATTCTACCACTTCACTGGGCAACCTGTTCCAATGCCTGACAATCCTTTCAATGAAGAAATTTTTCCTACTATCCAATCTAAATCTCACCTGGTGCAACTCATGGACATTTCCTATTGTCCTATTGCTTCTTATTTGGGAGAAGAGACTGACCCCCTGGCTGCACCCTCCTGTCAGGGAATTTTAAGAGGGTGAGAAGGTTGCCTCCCTGAGAGTCCTTTTCCCCAGGCTGAGCTCCCCCGCCTCCCTCAGATGCTTCTCATCAGACTTGTGCTCCAGACCCTTCTCAGCTCCATTCCCTCCTCTGGACATGCTCCAGCCCCTCAATAGTGAGGGGCCTTTTCCTTTTAATGAGCTTCTTCAGATATTATCTCTTACTTCATATTTGTGCAGAACTTGGTGCAACAGGAACTATTCCCCGGTGTTATTTGTGGTTTCTAGACGAGCATAAATCCCAGAACAGCTAGAATTGGATAGCCTAGATCTGAACTGGTACAAACCTGGGCAGCTCTACTGGAGGCAGGATGAAGCAGACAGAGAATGAGGCAAGAAAGCTCTGCTAAAGGTGACTGAAAATCTATGTCTGGAAGCAGTGACTTCAGAGTTGTGTTTAAGACGGTGTTTCAAAGGTATGTTGTAGCTGATGTCTTGCTGTGTCTCCTTTGGTCTTAGGGTCTTAGGGATACCCTTCAGAGAACAGCTGGCCCTTGCTGCACCTTGTCATAGAGTACAAGATGAAATCAGAATAATGTCTTCATTAGTATTATATTAGTATATCATCTTCTTTTTTTCTTTTCTTTTTTTTTTGTGAAAGTAGGAATTTTACTTCGTGGGAATTGTGGCATCCACTGGATGCGGCTATTAGAAGCAAGGCTGGAGTTACACAGACTGTTACACAAACAGTTACTGTTTGTGCAGAGCTCTGTGCTGATTTCCAAAGAAATTTCTGCTATAAAACTATTGGGCCAACATGGCTGCAACATTTCCTCTGCTTCAGCTTAGTCTGTTCTCATGTTGGAGCACATCTCTAGTAAAAAGGAGTGGAAGGTGGAAAGAATCTGGAAAATGTATTGCCTATACAAGCAGCATATGCAGCCAGCAGAAGCAGCTTTTCCTACAAAAGAGATCTGGGAATAGTTAGGAACACTCACTGAAGAGTATAAAATCCTTTGGGCTTTGTTGTAAAGATCTAGCGATACAGATATGTGGTAGTTTCCAGAAGGAAAACACAGCTAATGAAAAGGCATGGCAAAGTTTCAAAACTTGGAGGTGAAGTTGAGACATTCCCAAATTAACAGCTAAGCTGCAAACTGCCTGTGGAAGCCTGGGCTGTGCTAGCACTTTTTTAACCCATCAGGCGCTGAAACCAGGGAATGCTTTGTGTTGGATACTTGAACTAGATGGCATCAGCACAGAACTGGTATGATAGACACTCCTCAGTCCAGGAAGAGAGCAGGGTAATTGTAAGGACCTGCTCAGAAGGACATCAGTACCAGAGTCTGTGTCTAGTGTATGGTGGCTCTAACATGCTTCAATCTCACCATGATTGCCTTATTTCACTGTTCCTATAACTCAGACACTTTGGTTTTCTCAGACCCTTCTCAGATGAGCTGGTTCTGAAAGCCTCCTGTCTCTGAAACTCCTTCTCTTCTCCAACCAACCCATGTAGAAGATTTGGGTTTGTGCAGGACTTTTTTTGAAGCAATTTGTTTGTCTCTGAATTGCCAGATTCTGTACAACACTCAGTCCATTTTACATGCCTGAATTGCACCTCATCGGATGCATTTCAACGAGAAAGATGACGGACTAGAGAGCAGAATCATTCATTGCTCCATAATCTTAAGGGTCTTTTCCAGCTGAAATCGTTCCATGTTTCTATGAGCAGCATTTAAAGGAGAACATAGCATTGTTGTGGATGATTTGATTAAAAGTAGCTGAAGGGTAGTGAACCTGTAGGTGGGGAGAATTTAAAATGGTGAATAATTAAAGCCTGCAGATAAACCGTCTGCTTAACATTACAATGGCCTTGGTAGCTAACAGTATTGCCTCCCCCCATGTCTGGAATTGGTGGGATGCTTAAGCTGCACTGAAGAGGGGAAAAACTTCTTGAAATTGGTTGTCCTTTCCCACAGGTGTATGCCTGACTCATCAGAAGCACTGTCCATTGCAGAAAGCACAACGTAAGCTCAGCTAGAAGGACTGCCTTCACCCTTGGTGACACTGATGGACCTGACCTGGGTGGCACCACCACCTCTCTGTTCCTGAATGTGCATCCAAGAGCCACCTGCCTCCCTGTCCCAGCTTGTGCCCTTGGGCAGGGTGTTTCCATCTCACTCCGGTCACTAGGGGCCATCTCTGTCCCTCTGTCCCCTTGCCACCATCCTCCGGGAGCAGCTGGCAGCCTGCAGCATGCCAGAGCAGGAGCAGGGCTGCCTTACCCCCGGCCCCACATGCAGCCACCCCAGGGTGCCCACCAGATCACGGGAGCGAGGCCTTTTCAGGGGTGATTAGGAATACAAAGGGCTGTGCCTGACAATTAGAGAGAGGCTGTGGGAGTGTGACAAGCATGACTGGAATTTGGAGCAGATGAGCACTAAAATCACCCATGGCCGCAGCCTCAGCTTTATGTTTCAGCAGCAAGTTTTAAAGTTGGGGGACAAGACTTGTTGGTTTTTATTTTTTATTTTAATGTAGATTTTGTTCTTTTTTTTACAGCTTTCTCAGGCAGTTGAAAGGAAAATGTGGTACCGAATCAGCCCGTGGTGGAGGTGGGAGGTTTTGCAGCATTTAGAGCTGGAGTAAAGAACGGTACCCAGAAACAAACTGTAATGAGAGCGTGTCCTTTCAGAGCCAACCATCAGGGAGAGCAAATCAATCACGCCCCGCTCTCCGCTGGGACCAGGGATGATTGATTCAGCTCCTGTCGGCTGTCCATGGGCCGGGATGTGCGCGAACATGAAAGGAGCAGAACAAAGACCCCATTACCGCAGTGGGCAGAGAGAAGGCTCCCCTGCTGCTTGATGCATCTCTCCCTCTCTAAGCCATTGCAGCCTCCCCCTCTTTGTCCTCCTTTCTCCTCTAGTGCTTTGATCCTTCCTGCCCCTGCTTTCCAGCCAGCCTAGCCCCAGTTCCCTTTTCCAGTTACTCCCAATTGTGATATTTTCTTGTCAGGGAAGTCCCGATACCCTCATGTTGCAACTGCTGCTCCTGGCTTATCCTTGTGGTCAGTCCTTCTTTCCCATCTATTTTTCTTTCCTCAGCCCTGTTCATCCACCCTTGCAGAAGTGATAATAAAACTCAGGCTCAGACAAGTGTCTGCATTTTGAGATTCATTACTGGTGATGCACTGGGCTCCCAGTTCTTGCCTGTGGTTCCTAACGTCTGTTTCTCTCCTTCTGGGATGCTCCCATTTTTCTTTATTTATTTGTCTCAGTTAGGACCATGGAGTTGAGTCACAGAAGTGGAATGGAGCATAGTTATTTTGGTTTGAAAAGAGTTTCTGTCCCTTCCCACTGCACAGAGGAGTGTGAAGGGATGAAAATTTGCCTGTGATTTTTCTTCCCTACACTTCTTGTTTTCACCCACATTATTCATAGTCTCCGACTCTTCCCCCTCAGGGCTTTTCTGGGCTCCTGTTGCTGAGGTCCCCCCAGAAAACTGATGGCTGCAGCTGGCAGTGCCAAGGCATGAGCTAAATGGCGCGAGAGGTGTGGTGTGCCTGGAGCGGACTCGCTCCTCTGCTGAGTGGCTGACGAGTTTCTCGAGCCTCAAAGACGGTGTGAACCTTCAAGCTGTAGCATCTCAGGTACCTTCTAAGACCAAGGGCCAGTGGGGGTCTTGTCCCAGCTCCAGCTGTCCCCAGGTGTGGCTATTGATGAATATTGAGTCCATCCAGCTGGAGTTCACAGGCTGTGGTACCTTGGGCCCTGCATTCTCTGGGACTCCCTGACTTGCTGAGGAAGAACACGGGTGCTCAGACCTCCAGCAACCCAAATGCTGCTCTGGTTGGCCTTTGGCTTGTGAAGGCAGATCCTGTTGCTTGTTTTGCCAGGAACAAGCACTAGAGCTACATGCTTATCTTCATAAGGCCAGGGGGAGGTTTGATACTCCGGGGTACCTGGTCAACAGTTCTTTACTGCTTCCAACACATGTAGAGTGGATCAAAGTAAGGAAGACTGGCCCTTCCTCTGCTGATTCCTGGGACAGTCTTCCCTTTAACATATCCTTTCTTTCTCAGCTTTGTTTAATCACCCCTTCATTACTCATTCAGTCTAAAAGAAGTTTCTGGTTGTGCCGAGTGAAGAATTTTTATTTCTCCAATCCATATGCCCATGCAAGCTCAGCAAAATCCACTGGCACAGAGCAGCTTGGTTAGAATTCTGCAGCTCCAGGGGCTTTAAGCGTGTTTTTTTCCCCTTTGTCTTTGTATGGACACATATACACACACAAGGAGAGGGCAAAGGCTAAAACCTCAGAGGGGCTGCTTACAGTTTCATCAATATTTCATGATTAAGAAGGTGACAGAATTCTGCTTTATTTAATAAGAATATTCCCTAGGTAGATCCTGTTTTCCCAGCCTGCTCCTGTAATTACAAACTGTTTGTGCATTAGCTGAGCAGCTTCAACAAATTGTCCCCCCCCCTCAACTGTTTTAAATTAAGGGGTTGACTTTTGCCTTGGTCAGACCCACGCTTTTCCTGGAAACCAGTGACATTTTTCATAGATTATTTTAAATGAATCAGGAAGGGAAGAAAAGGAAGTGTGAGAGAGAAACTGGGTGTGATTGGAGGAGCTGAATTTCACCCTCTCTGAGCACAGCTTGTGAGCACCGGGCCGTAGTAGTCAAAATGTCAGAAGAGACTCTCTAAATTAAGAATTGTAATCTGGGGCAGCGGCGCCCACCAGCTGGAAAAATGGTGGGCTGCAGAGAGGTGGGTTTGGAATCATGCTCACCACTGCCACAGCTCCCTGCAGCAGAAGCTGTCACTGGGGATTTCCACAACACAGAGTGCAACGGGCCAGTACCTGGTTGGCTATTCAGGGCTGCCACAAAATACCTTTTTGTGAGTATGCTCAGTGCTCTGCAAGTCCCTGGTGCTTTACAGACACAGAAGGCATGGGGAGCACGGTCATATCTTGAGCAGGTCTTTGGCTCCCCTGCATTCCTGCAGCTCAGTCTGGGGATGGACGCAGCTCCAATGTGAAATGGGGACAGGTCATGTCCCTGGGACTGTTGCCACACCATGGGAGCGTGCAGTGGTGCAAATAAGGGGAAAAGGAGGGCTTAAGGCTCCTTAGCACTCTCATCTAAGTAAATCTGTGGCATGTTTAGAAGCGTTTTTGTTGCTGGGTCCAGGATGGTTCATCTCCACCTCCCAATGTTTTGAGGCACAGGATGCATCAGGGCCAAGCACAGGGGTTCACGCTGGGGGCTTTGACCCTTGAGGAACTCCTCCTGGTTGGTGTAACACACTCCCTTGTGAGTTTCTGGGAGAAAAGCTGATTTTTCCCTTGGACAAAGCAATGGACTTCAGGACCCTAGGAGCTCTGCAGCCCTTGGGATTACCCCCTTAATAGGATATGTTTCATTAGCATCTCCAAGGGATGCTGTTAGATCGTCTGGAGGTGTCACTGTGGCAAAGCTCCATCCTTTCAGGACTCCCCACCACGCTCTCTGTTTTAGTCCACAGTCACAGCTTAAAGGAAGCAGTGTTTGCAGTGAGAACATGGCAAGCAAACGACAAGGTGAGCCACCGAGGGGTGCGGGAGGACGTGGGCAGAATTTCAGGAAGTTGCTGCTGCTGTCTTTCCTCCCCACATTCATCTGACTTCTTTGTTCCAGCCTTAAGAGGGCAAATTCCACAGGCAATCAGCGATTCAGGCTGCGGCAGGATCAAAACAACCTCATTTTCAGGGTTTGTGTCTGATGTTTGGATTCTCTGGCGCAGGGACAAAGTGAGGATTTTCCATCAGCTGGGGCATGGAGAGCTGTATGTGTTCATATGTGTGTATGTCTCTATTTGGCTCCTCTCACATCTAACACTCTTTGGGGTCTCCACTCTTCCTTCTGCTTGGAGCTCTCTCATCTACCTGGCTGCCTATTTTTATGAAACTTAAGGAACCTCTGAATTTTGGGAATGTTTCCTCTCTTTCTTATTGGTGTGAAGTGTCTATTTGGTTCGAAAATTACCTGGGTTGAAGATACACAGGTTAGGATTTCATAAATAAACTAGAAGTAACCCTTCATTTTCAGAGTCACAACTCCCACCTTGCCTCTCAACATGAGCTAAGAGTGCATTTTACAGAACCGTGATTTTTTCCCCCCCATTTAAATGAATAACTGAATACATGTAATTGGAAATGCTCAGTAAGTGCCATGAACATGTGCTCTGGGTAAAGATAATTAATGTGATGTGAACATCACTGCTCACCAGTCTTTTCCCTCTGAACATATCACAGCTATCCCTCCTTCTCCTGGGTAGTTTTCCCTCAGCCAACACCACATGGAGTCAGTGTGGTGCAGCAATAAGATCTGAGCAAAGGGGGGAAAACCCTAATCTGTGTCTATATATCCCAAAGAACATTTAAGACCTCCTGAAAATGTCTTCTGAGGCAAGGGGACATCCTCCAGTAACCTTGGACATATGGTCTCCTTGTGGGGCATGGGTGGCTCAAACCAACAGGCAGAATTATGTCCCACAGCTGCCTACATTTATCTGGGACTCTGATGATGTGGTTTGGGGTTTCCACCTTCTCTGTACTGCAATTTTCCTTTGGTGAAACGAGGTGCTGGTACTGACCTTGTGTAAAGTGCTTTGGGGTCTTCAGTTGGGAAGCAGCCCGTGAAAATTGTGTATTATTGGGAAGAAGAACGTAAAACGCTAAGTTCAGAAGGTGACTGAAAGAGCTGTTGGCAGTTCAGCCGTCATCTGCAGGCAGGGATACTCTGAAAACCTACTGTCAATAAATGGGCACTGTGATGGCTCTGAAAGCTCCTGCTGAGTAAAGGCAAGATGGGAATGCCTCCGAGAGGCTGCAAAGGTTTCTCTTGCATGTGGCAAATCACCAGTTAAATCTGAGCTGGGATTAGGCAAATTTACTGCTCCAGGTTTAGAAAAGGACTACCAGGTTCTAGAGGGTAGGACATGCCTGGTGGGGATAATGCTCAATCTTTTTTTCTGAGACCAAAATTTATAAATTATGTTGTCCTCAGAAAACAAGTTGCCTTAATGAACTTTTTCACAGATCAAGTTCAGCTGTTATCTTGCCCCAGGATGTAGGTTTGCTTTTAATGGAAGTCTTGAAACTAAACAAAAAAACAAACAAAAAATAATAACTAGTTATTAACTGTTTAAGCTCTAGCTGAGAGCTTATGGCTTGAGGTGTTTGCCCTTATTTCATGGGAAATTTTCCTACATTCCTGCATATGGATGAGTTTATACCATTCCGTTTGAGCTTTTCAGAGGTGAGGAGGCAGCTGGGGTCAATAGGAGGAACAGGCGGTGCTCTGCTTCACGGCAGAGCTTTCTTGCAACAATTAGAGGTGGATGCGGTTCTGCAACAGCTGTAGATGGGACCTCCAGTTTAATTAGGCTGAATAGCCCCTTAGCAGATGCATCAGTGTCTCAGGAGCAGGAGAAACAGCTGGACTTCATGCACCCATGTGAGATGCAGGACAGTGATCCAGAGGCATAGGGAAGTTGGGAAGTCTCTGAAAAAAATTTCCATTTGGCTGTAGTGCCTTTCTGAGCTCTCCCGTGGCTCCCAGTCCTGTGGCTGATCTGCAAGGTCAGACTGCCCCACGCTCCCAAGCAGTTCTGGAAGATGAATTTGCAGAATCAGTCTTGCATGTTAAGGGAAAGGAGGGAGTCTGTTTGCTCTGTGGGACTTCAGACCTTCAGACTCACCACTTGCTTTGGCCAAGATTCTGCTGCATGATGGAGCACGTCACCAACTCCAAGGGCTGCTCCTAGAGCAGGGAGCAGAGCTGGGTGTTCCAGACAGCCTCTCTTGCACCACATGGCACCACAAGCTCTGAAATCACCAGCTGGATCCATGGACAGCAGGTCTCTGATCTCATGAGCTAAAACTCCATCCACCTTCAATCCTACAGGCACTAAAGCATCGGTAGGACCTTAGAAAGTTGTCTAGCACTCCAGGGGAGTCCCCAGCTGCTCAGCCTCTCTGCCCCAGCTGACTCAGGGTGTCCCCAAAGAGGAGCCTTGGTGCTGGGCTATGAAGGCTGTTGGATGAGCAGCAACATGTTGAGTGTGTGCCCACGGACACAGCCTGTCAGCACTGATTGCTTGTCTCACTCTTTTCAGAGGCTATTTTTTCCTGCTTTGAATGTACAGGCAGGATTTTTTCTTTGGAAACCAGCTCTGACTGGACTAGAAGTGGAGCAACCTGGGTATGTGGCTCTGTAAAACTGGCTGTGGCATAGACATGGTCAGCAGTGGTAGAGTGGTGGCAGGAAGGGCGACTCCTTCAAAAGATGGGTAAATAGTCCCAGTTCTTCCATCAGTGTCTGTCTCCCACCAGCCAGAATACAGCAGAATGATAGCCATGACTGAAGGAATACCAGGCATTGTTCCTGGAGTTCCCTGCAGACTTTGAGAAAGAAAACCTAGCCAGGGAGGGAGAAGTCACAAGTTATTTTCCCTTATAAAGACAATATATAGCGGGTGGGTCTCACGTAGTTTGTACCCAGCTCTGAAGCTCTGTTTTTGCTGATGACTCAGTTTGCTGCAGTGATACTCACTGAGACAATGAGAAAAACCTTCCTAGAATACAATTTCTCAGAAGAGGTGGGGTCACCTGAAAATCAGCTGATGGTTAATAAAACTTGATCTGCTGACTCACGTCTTTGTGTAGTCTGGGCTGGTTTGCTGTGACCCAGGGAGGTTTTTTTGGATCTGAATGCAGAAATCTTTGGCATCCCTGTGCTGCTACAGAATCCTTAAAAACAATTTCGTCAAGACTAGCTGCTACTGCGAAAAACTCTGCCCCACTTGCAGTATGTTTCATGCAGTCAAGGTCTAGGAGAAAGTTACATAGCAGACAGTAAACCCCACCTACTTTCTTTTTTTTTTTTTACAGACAGATGTCAGTGCCTTTGAGTGTATGCTACTTTTCAAAGGGGCTTTGTAAGCTGCTAACACATTCTTCCGAGGCTACACAATACTTAGCACTGCTATAACAATTTTTATCTTCAAAGTGCTCTTCCCTGCGCGAAAGTCAGTCTCTTCCCTGAAGAATTTCAAATCTAAAAAGACAAAAAGGGGTTAGTGGAGAATGGAGCTACATGAAGCAAGTTCTCAGACAGTAGTTCACTCGCTATAAACAAGTCATTTTTGGTTAAACTGAAACTTGGAAAATGACACCACATTTTTAAGGTTTTTCACCCCCAAATAAGTAAGGAAAATATTTTTGGAAATATTGAAGTCTTGCACCTTGCTATTCGCTAAACCAAAATTTTACATATCAAATCAGTATTTTGCTTGGAAATATAATTGATTTTTTTAATTCAAAAAATTATAACTATAAAAAAAACCTCATCAAATGAAACAGATAATTCATTTTATATTTCCTTGTTCAGCCACTGAATCGCAGGAAAAAAAAATCAATGCAGGGAAGAGCCTTTAAAAAAGAAAAACATTATAACCCCTCCCGTAAAACGGAGAAACTAAATGGTGGTGGATAACACTGCACTGATTTTTATGGTCGACCTTCTGGCTACCCTTGCCCTTCCCAGCCCCATGTCATGCATCAAAGCCAGCTTTGCTGTACTCCTGATTACTTGAGCACGGCGCTGAGATGCAGCTGCATTCCTTCATCCTGTGCAGACCAGGACCCTCTCAGGAATGCCTCTGCACAGCACTTCTGCCTCTTAGCTCCTCTTTCTTCCAGATCAGCAGACAGCAGAAGGAATACAGGAGTTTCTGGAGGTAGTAAAAAATACTGTAGGATGGCTGCTGCAGATCAATCCTGTTGTATGGTCCTGTTTGGGGTGTGGGTAACACCAAACCCCACAGACGCTGTGCTGGGCAGCAGTGAGATGTGAAACATCAGCCTTCACCACAGGATAGCTCTCAGGTTTGGGCTAAGCAGGCACTAGGCTGAGAGTTTTAGGTATCTGATTGTCAGATAAGAGCAATTTTCCCTTGAAAATTCTACTTCAGTATCAGTCGAGACCCAATAAACAGCTGTGTTGGTTGGAGGGGGAGTTTGTACCCTGGAGAGGATCCCGGTCTTGAGTTATGGTTGAAAACTGCATGAGCTGCGTCCTATAATTGAGTTTGGCAATGGCCAAGGGAATGCTGCCTTTGTGAAGGGGATGAAGCATCTTCCTTGATGGAGGAGTGTGGAGAAGGTGCCCTCAGCTGCACTGATTCAGGAACATTCAGTCTTCCTGCTTTGAGGTGGCACCAGTGTTCAGTTTGTGGATCTCTCCTCATTTGTAGCTGAGGCTGCTTGAAGGGACCTTGAAGGAATGTTTTCTCCTAAAGCAAAGATCTGAGCATGGTCCATCCTTGAAGGAGGGGAGGTTTTGGAAGCCTCCCACCCTGCAAAGGACTTGTAGTATGAAATCCATCCCTCACTGGGATTTGCACACCCTGCTGCAGACAGAGGTTGTACAAGGGTGCTGGAGAGTATGGTGAGACTAAACAGTGGGACTTTCCCTTGCCTCAGAGCACCCTTGCTCTGCACGCTGTGATAACAGCTCACACCACAGATTTACAAAAGAAGCAATAAAAGATCACCATGAGCACTCTGAGAAGTCCCTGCATAAGGCCTCAGCCTTAAAATAATTAGTATTGATTTGCTCCAATAACTCAGGCTGCATGTGATAGTTGCACAAGCTACATCTGCCTAGAGGCTTTGTGCTCAAAATAGCTTCCTTTTCCGCTCTCCTTCAGCTCCCGCTTCCTTCGCTCCTCCAAATCACTGCAGAGTAGCATTCTGCAGGGAGCTATGGGGAAAATCCCATTATAGACTGTGTGGGAGCTCAAAAGATATTCAAAAAAAGTGAGCCAGGTTAAGTGAGGTTGGAGTATTAGAAGACAAATTGTTGAAAACCAGGCCACGCTTCTGTGGCGTTTCGCAGCAAACAACCGAAATCAGCTCCGACAAAATCAGTTCCTTCAAAATTTTGTTTAAGAAGAGCAAACGCCCTGTTGTCTGCAGGCACTAAAAAGCTGGCTGGAAGTGTTGGTGTCACGATCCGCTCGAGACGAGCGGGGGTCGTGATGGTTCGTTACCCGAATCTCAGAGTGCAAAAGAAATACCAAAGGGGAGAAGTGTAAATTTCAATCAGCACAGTGTATTTTATTGCGTACCAACGCGGTGTAATTGCGATAGAGAGGGAGAGAGATGTAGGGAAACAAAGGATAGAGAGAGAGAAAGAGGGGTTATAGCTACCAACGGCCAGACGGAGTCCTCTTGATCCGTTGTCTTCCGTGGGGGGATCCCGACTGGGGTGTTTTTAGAGAGTCCTTTTATAGTCTTTTGGAAGCGAGTGGCAGCCGGCCAACAGGTGAGGAAAGTCTTTCCGAAGCGAGGGGCAACTAGCCGAGAAGCAGGGGGAGCAAGTCCCATTGTTTCGGGTTAACGGCACAGAACAGGTCATGTCCCGCACTGCTCTTGGTCTGGAAACAGCAGGGTCGGCATGTCTCCTTGCACACAGCACTCAGGCATGTGTACCGATCCCGACATGTCCTGTACTGTTCTTGTGATGACAGCAGGACCAACGCAGCTGTGTTTGGCTAGCTTACCACCTCGGCCAGGCCCAGGCTCAGCGTCTCGCTTTCTGCAGATAATCGTGCAGCAGATGAAGGGTCTCGGGGAAGGGTCTTCGGACCGTCCCTTACAGTTGGTGCATAACTTTCTAAAAGCCCCCATTGCTTACCATAGCTGTGCTAACAGCACAACAATTCTCCCTAGTCTTATCATTTTGGAATATAATCCCTGCAGAGGGAGGATGTCTATTTGCATCTTCATGTTAGTGACCAGTACAGTGCGCACAAGAGAAAGTTTAATTATGGTTGGGCTGAGGGAGATGAGAGAGCCACAAAGGAAGAAAAGGTTCTGTAACTGACCACCATTTCTGCTCCTCCTCCTCCTCTCCTGGTTTCTCAGAAAACCTCAGGGAAGTTTCTCATGCTTCTCCACAAATAGAACAGGAAGGACTTTAGAGAAAAATTGGGGGAGGTTGGAAGAAAATTAGTTCAATGTGTTCTGCCAGTTGGTCTCCTTACACAGCCATTACCCTCTACACTGGTTACCTTAAAGCTTTTCTGACGTGTGCAATTACTGGTCCCCAGAGAGACTGAAAAAACACGTCTCACAATGTGATGCTGGGGCCGCCCCTGGGCTCCAACTCCTTTCTCTCACAGCTGGGCACTCCTCAACCCCCACGTACATTAACATATTCCAGAGTGTCCCATAGCAAAGATTTGGGTAATTCTTCCCCCCTATTTTTCTATTTGCAAAGCCAAAAGAAATAAAATAAATAAAGTCTCAAAGCTTCTAATAGAATGATATAAATCATTGGGCTGTTATGTAGTAAAATAGTCAAGCCCTGAAAAACACACTTATACCGTTCTTATGCTCTTTTGGGAACAGTCCCACTCTCTAAACGGAAGGAAGTCTCTTCCTGTAGCTTTCCAGAGATGCATGCCCCAAAAGAGGAGAGAAATAACCTTCCAGGCAGCTAAGAAGCAGCAAAATTTGGGATAAAGATTTAAAGGAATGAACGTTACGATAGCAATACTTACCATGCAAATGAAGCCTTAGGTGGGAGGTCATTAGGGATGAAGTTGGACCAGCATCAAGATCCAAAAAGATGAAATAAAGTAGAAGCCAAGTATGAGATGAACTGCTTGGGGTAGACCAGTTTGCTGCCTGCTTTAAAGGCACTTTATTTCTGGGGGAAGTAGATAAGGGATGCAATGACATGGGGAAAAGGAACAATTATCGTATTTCCATCAGTGCTGTTGGCACGAGGGTGATCTGCTGGTTTTGGTGTGGTGTGGGACCATGTGTGATTATGTGTCCCATGCTGTCCACATGTAGATCCACTGCACACACGTTGTACCCTTGGGTCTGGGCCTTCCAGGTCTGCAGGCCTGTCCTCAGACTAGATTTAACCTCTACTTTGAACTGAGTAGTTGGGGCATGAGGAGAGGGGGAGCAGATGGACTTCCCCTGCTCAGCCCCAGTCTCATTCAGAGGGACTCAGCCTTGCTTTGATCACACTTGCAAGTTTCACAGCTGAATGGATGCCAAAATGGAGCTGCTTTCTTGAAAATCTGGCCTCTAATAGCCTGCTCTGCTGAAAATGAGGAGACTTTGACATTTTTGGGTGGGATTCAGCCCACAGATTTAGATGTCCAGCTGTCCAAATTCCCATTTTAGTCAATGAAGGTCAAGGATGTCATGCACTTGTCTAAACACAGGCATCTAATATCATTTTAAATGCTCTCTTTTATCCAAGATATCTCCCTGGGGCTGGCAAACATTACCCAAAAGCTATGGAAAACTGCACTCCTATGGAGCAGTAGCTGGGAACGAGCCAGGACACCCCAGAACCTCTAAAGGTGCCAGATGCCTCTTTTATGCAAAAATATTTTATCTCCTGATCAATATTATGTAGAATCAAGAACAATGGACTTCTACAGATGATGAGCATTGACTAGATCTCCATTGGCTACAAAAGACATTAAGCATCTAGCTCACAAGAAACCTAAATTTAAGAGTCAATCTGATCTTTGATCCCATAACTAAGAGCTGATTCCTTCCTTTTGCTGCCTGAAATTTATAGCCCAAGTAGAGCAGCCCTGAGCTCCAGACTGGTGGCCCCTGTCCCAAACCCCAGTGTATTACAGCAGACTGACTGGGACACCTGTTAGGTCTGGCTCCTCTGGGAACTCTTGGCTGGTTCATGGGGGGACAGTGACAAGGCCATGGCCCAGGTGGCTCCAAAGGGACCAGTGGCACAGTGGAGCAGCCTGATGGCCAAAACCCAGGACGGTTCTGGTTCACAAAGCTCTGGAGCAACCCATGCCCAGCTCTCCATGTAATCTTTGACCCGGCTTTTCTCTTCTGCCATGGTCTGTTTGCACTGTGTTCATTTTATTAACCTGTGTTCACCAGGTTTCAGGTGCTGTTCATGGTTCTTTTACTCCCTTGGAACTAAGGTGGTTTTTTTTGCTTGATTTTCAGGCTTATATAAATTAAAAAGCTAAGAAAGTGTATATGAATATGACCTCATTTTTCCCTCCTACCTCCCCCCACACACTTCCCCAGCTGACATGTTTGTGCAAATGTTGAAGATGAATAACGTAAATAGACTTCTTTAACAGTGATAGCTTATTAAAATAGCATGGGTGTGTGAATTTCTATCGCGAACCGGGAACCCTGCTGCTTACCAGTGGCAATGCCATCCATGCATTATTCAGCAGATGAAAAAGGCCATTGTTCATGTGTTCTGGAATTAATCAGTTCAGTATGAAGATTACCTGTCACCAAAATATCATGTTTACTCAGTCCATCAAAACAGCCCTCTCTGACAGCAGCAGAGTTTCCTCCACAGGGCCCTTCATGCTAAAATATGTTTGTAAATACAACAGAGACCTGGTGGTGTTAAGGAGAATGCAAGGAACAACCTTTTTTAATCTGTCTTGTGTGCTGGAGTTTAAAGCCTGTTGTGGGGGCAAGAAGGAAGAAATGCATGGAACAAGGAGCACCTGTGAGTTATAATTCAATCAATCTGAAATCCGTAGTGTTATTGTGACAGATCTAAATCCGACTTTCGGGCTTTAGCTCTTTCCAGCTGCAGCAGAGGTATGTGAGGTCCTTGACTTCATTATTTTGCTTCCATGCCATTTCTGAGCTTGGGTACTTTTTTTTACTGAAAGTTGCAGCCTTTCTTCCATTTCTCTTCTCTTGGCCCTTGACCTCTTACTCCATTCGCTTCTCTTGCTGCCAAAGTGAGGTATTCGAACATCTGGCCTTGCCTGTTTTCACCACTCTGCTGCATCAGATTTAGGAGGCCCAAGGTTGAGCTGTGCTGTGGCACATCTCAAAAGACTATTGTGGACAGGCTGACAGAACTGAGATCTGAGTGGACAAAACCAAAAACGTCTGTAAAGCAGAAGAGTGGCCTGCTTGGCTTTTTTATTTTGGCTTCTGAGTGCCCAGGATATTTGAAATACATATATACTTACACATAGTATCCTCCATTTTTTTATACATGCACAGTTTTTCCCCAACAAATACATATCAAAATATGCATTAAATGGGATCCCATACCTTCAGATACGTGTGCAGTTGCACAGTCTCAACTAAAAACAAGCGATTTCCTGAGTGGTGACGGAGGAGGTGGATGGAGCTGTCCCTGTCGTGTCTCCAGGTCCTTGGAGAGCCCCAGCTGGGCAGAGGCAGATGTGCAGCAGCAAGGTGCTGCCTGCCTCTTTGTCTGCAGAGGCACTGATTTCAGTCTCTCTCCCTTAATTTGCCCAGATGCTGCTTTTAATTAAGCTCCGAAAGTTTCATGGTCTTTGAGACCTCTTTCACTCTGTCAATTTTTGTAGGAGCTGGTAGGCAGTGCGATCACAGCCTTGCTTCTGCTTAAATTCAGGCTGAGGTTTGTGCGCAGAGATGACTGTTTCCAAGCAGGGTTAATGCATTCACCTGGAGTGTGAAACATCAGCGATGCTGCGTGTTTCCCAGATGACCTTGACTCTGAGAGTGACTGGCCATATGCTCACTTAAGCTGATCGCAATTTTTTTCCTCTCTTGTTGACTTCAGGGGGTGTCTGATCAGGGCCTTAATCTCCATGTGTCTGTAATCCCAATCAGTAAATGAGCACGCACTTTGATTTATTTAAATGCGAGCTCCTCACGAACACCGTTTGTACAGATTCCAGGACGGCGATGGGGGGGATGGCGTCTCCTTCTGGATCAACTACACCCAGTAATAAATACCAAGCCTTGCCACTCTCCCAGAGGGATGCTGTCCCATGGCCAAGGACTTTCACAGTGTGTCACTGTCTCTGACTCACAGCTGTAATTCAACTGTGACAATGGCAAGGAGTGTAATCCAGGGAATAGGTTGGCCTTGTTGCAGAAGGAATAGGTCCCCTCGCAGAGAGGCAACTGTCTCTGTGTTTGTTTGCTCTTAAGTAGATAAAATCTGGTTGCTTTGAAAATATGTTTTAAGGATGTTCTGCCATTTCTGAAATTCCCCAAGGAGAAAAATTGACTATTTTAATGGAGAGAGCCCAAAGAAAGATAACCTCTTTAAAAAGTGTTTGGGGGGAGGGGAGGGGTAAAACTAGGTAATGATGCAGCTATCGAATATTCCAATTAGTACTTTTAGAAGAAAATTGTTTTCAGAAGTGTTTCTTTGTTCTTTTGACTGGCTGAGGCCCATTTTGTCGGTCTGAATGCTGGTGTCTCCACTCTTACTGTATAGATCATGTCCCTGGCCTGGCCACTTGAATTCCCTAAGCTAGAAACAGCTTCATTCATTGCAAGTATGTCAGCTCTGCTCCAGGCTCTGTAATAATAACTCTTTCACTTCAGCTGATGAGATCTAGATATCAATCTTGCTGAGGTCACCAAAGGAAAAAAAATGAGCTTGGTCACTTCTCCATTGACAATTCTACACAAACCATATATCTCTGCCTAGGGTGCCTCACACTTCCTCCTTATTTTATCCAAATTGCATAAAAAGCACAACTGAGATTTCACTGAGCCTAAAAAAAAAAAAATAAGGCCCTCCATGACATCATTCATATTTGGTACCTCCAATGTCATAGGGACAAGTGGCAAAAGGGTTCTCATTTTATTAATGCCAACCGTCTCTAATGGAAAGAAGCTGTGAGGCTGACCTAAGCTCTCCTCAAATGCAGAGCACAAAAACCCTGTACCCAGAGACATTACATAAAGCTAGTAACAGCCTTTTCTCTGGTGCTACTGAGCAGAGAAAAAGGAGCAAATGAATTCAAGTCTGTTTATCCCCATCTGGTTAGATGATGTATTATTGGCAGGCCTGGCTGAATTTGCTTTGTGTGGCACCTTATACAAGACACCTAAGGCATATGTCTTCCAGATAAAAGCCAAGTCCCCTGATTAAAGGGTCAAAGCAGAGTGCTGACAGTAGGAAGACGAAGCAAGCTGTTACTGAGCTCTGCAGAGGAATGGGAGCAGAGATTTCAGAGCAAGACAGTGAAAAGCTGAGAAAAGATGCTTTTTATCCAGGAGGAGATACTAGCACTGAATGGACTACACAAGATGCAAAAAAAAAGTACTGCTGTTCATTCAAACTGGAGAGAATTACCCTCCAAGGGCCCAGACAGGGGCAGTGGGGAGTGGTGTGTGAAGGAGACCTGAAAGGGGCAGATGCTGCAGTGCGGAGGAGCCTTCACCACCCCCTTGCCCTGCCTGTCCCACCATCACCTTCCTCCTTCTCCTCACCCCCCCCACTCTGGGCTAGCTGTGGGGACCTTGGCCTCACCAGCACACAGGATTGGAGCTGTCCCAAGAAAAGGCACTGACCTTTACTGGATGGCTCCAGGCCCCCACTCTGGACCAGCACCAGCACTGGGGAGTAAGAGCAGTTAGTCACCACCATTTGTCCCTCTTTTGCCTATACCATTCCTCCAGGTTTTTGCCGCTCATATCTCCCCTGGGGACATCAAGGCAGCCCTCCTTGCATCCCAGAAGCAGAGATCTGAGCCATCCCTGCAGGAGAAATTTCCATCCCCCAGCACCAGGCATGCTCCGACAGCTATGGCTCCATTCCTGGGGGCTGGCTCGTGGTGCCCTGTGGAAGAGACTGCTGCACAGGATCCCTGAAGCAAAGATTAATTAATGAGTGTTTGCACAGCACTTTAAAGGTGTGAAGAGCCATATAGATGCTGCTAAGTATCATTGTTAATTATGATTAGGTGTAATATTGTAATATATAAATACTGCACAGTAAATAGCTTGAAGAGCATGAGAGAGGATTTCTCAGCAGTCATGGACATTTTGTCTTTATAGCTGGAGATGCATTTACCCATTGGACACACACCTGGTCTGGGAATCTGAAGGGTGCAAGCAGTGGGAGGAGAATAGTAAAAAAGCTATTTTGGTGGTAAACTGACCATGTGGACTTTTTGTAGGGAGTGGGGAGAAGACAGAAAAAAGTGGCATTTTAAAACAAAACATTGGAAAACCTGACTATTGAATGAACATATTTTCTTCAGTCCATTTTAAGGAAACTGAAACCTCACCAGCAGCAACGATTTTGCCAAGATGTGTTTTGTCCAAAGGCAGTTTTTTGCTGCTGAGCACTGAGAGGGGTGACTGCAGCCCAGGGACTGTCCCCGGGGTTATCCCAACAGCCACTCAGAACTTTTCCTTCTCTGTTACAGGAGCTCTGGTGGTTGCTGGAGGAGTTTCATCTGCACCCTTTGGCATCTGTGCCAAATGTTCAGCTCTCTGTCTGGGTAGGCAGATAATGCCTGTCCTCAGCTCTGTGGACTTCTCTGTGAGCATCGGCATCTGCATGCCCACTCTCTGGTCACCCAGAGGGACCAAGGTGGACAAAAACTGCCCTCCACATCCCCTCTGCGCTCAGATGGAGAAAAAGGGCTGTAAATCTGAGGGTTAAGCTCTTAAGCCAACACACCTGACAGACTTGCAGTTTTAAGTGAAATTCTGTTAAAGTCAAACACCTGAGTATCCCAGAGCCTGGGGCCCTAATTTCTCAGATTCTCACTTTCCTCACCTGTAAGACTGAGGACAATAATTCCCTTTATGAAACAGGAGGAGATGTATGGCCAAAGGGCCTGAAGACAAGGAGAGTTAACTTTTATTAAGTGGATTCTGAAGGCCAGAAGGACCGCTTTGATCGATAGGTCTTGTCCACATAACCTTCCTCTGCACATTCTTTGTACCAATCCTTTAGCCTCTATGTTAGTGCTGGTGTCTTGTTATTCTGTGCCTTAACCCACCCCTGAGACCTCCATCTTCCTCCCCTAGTGCCACCCCAGAGAACAGATCTGGTACCTGATGCCTTTGATACAAGTGTTGCTGTAAGGATGAATTTGTTAATATTTGTTAAAGGCTATAATTTGATGGCTGAGGGGCAGGTATATTAATCAGGGGCATGTGAATGCTATTGAAACTCTAATTTGCCAGAAAGAAAGGAGAAGAAGTGAATAGAGTGAGGAATTAACACATGATAAATCTACTTAATATACAGAAAGAGAAACTTATAGGGAGCAAGCTGCTCTATTTCCTCTCCTTTCTGTCATTCATGCCTTATTAATAATGCTTGTGATGTTAATTTTCATCTCACACAAATGACAAATAAAAAGGTCTGATTTATATTGTTCTTGAAACACAAAGATTCATACACAGCCTTGGAGAGAAACTCTGATCACTCATTCCCCCTGGTAAACATAAATATTCAATAATTAATATTGAATTTTCGGAAGGCTGATCTGTTCTCTTGATCTCTACAGCAGCCTGTTGACCCTGTCATGTGTTACAGGCAGCATCAGATTGACAATTGAGCCTCATCTGTATCTGCATATACCAAGTGAATCCCAGTTAAAAGCTGCTGTATTAACTGTCTTTGACCTGCCACCACCGTGTTACTGCCTTGCTGAAGAAATAGCAGTCTGAGTACACCTTGCATGCACAGCTTTGGAAATTGTTATCCTGTATTCACTCAAGGGAGTCCTTGATATCTCCCATTCCAGCTTGCAGAGAGAGCTCTGCTGCACAACAGATGGCAGGAGAGCCTGGTTTTCCCAGGATGTGCCCACTCTTACCCCAAGAGTCCTTTGAGGTGCACTGCAACCCTCTATCTTACATTTTCTTCTATACCATGCCAGGGAGATCTGTGCTTTCTCCACCCCTCTAACAGAGCACCCAAACAGCCTGTGGAGGGAAGGAAATGCCTGAAGGAGAAAGAGAAGAAGCAAACAGTTCAGTCCTGCAGGGAATTTGGACCTGGTTCCTTCCTTGGTGCTGGTGTATAGAGACCAGCAGGAAAGAGAGCAGGGAGTAGGAAATTTTGGCTGGTAACCACTGCTTCTTTCATCCATGAGGACAGCAGTGAGGAAAAGACTGCCCATAAATTCTCCCAGCTCAGGGAAGCTCATTGCTTCTGTAATTGCACTTTTTTAGAACAGCTTTTAGACAGCACAGACCACTCTTGACAGCAGGGTACCAGCTCTTGAGGCTGAGTCCACAGAGGGCCATCTCTGTCAACTCCCTGAGAGCCACTGACACAGAAACCTCACGTGACCTGTTGGGTTATCTCTGAGAAGTCTTCAGCACTCACTCTTTTCTAGAACATCACTGCCAAAACAGCCACAGAGGAGGAGCACAGAGAAATTGAAGGAAGGAATAACTTCCAAGGCATGTTATTTTGTAAATGAGCATTAAAATAAAAAAAAACCCCAAACAACCCAAAACCACAAAATCCAAACAACTCCAAGAATACCCTCAGCACAACAAAATTCTTCTCTGGACTCCCTAGTCATTTAATTATAATTTCTTCCTCCTTGCTTGACCTTTCACAATGTCCCTGAACTATAAATAGACTTGTGATAGTTATGACACAAGCCAGGCTGCCAAAGCAGGTGTGGAAAGTGGATGGAGATACTATGAATGATCTTTACCATTTGAAGTGTTACCTTACTGTATTTCTTCCCAGAGACCAAGACAAGAGAAAGAAGAGAGAAAAACAGTTGAAAAATATCTTCTCATTTTGCACTTTCAGAATCATTCCCTTTTTTAAAAACTTCTTTTAAATGTATAGGTGTTTTTTTCGCCCTTAAATAAATGGCTCTTTTGTGCAATAAACATGTAAATTGGACTATCGAGCATTTCAGATACACTGTGCTCCCTTTTGGGTATCATAAATATCACAGCATAACCCCTGCCTCTGTTGGTTCCTGTTTCATAGTCAAGACATAGGAAGAATCATTCTCACAAAAATACCTTGCTCCCTGGAAATGGCTTGTTGTAGGTTACCAATCAACCCCTTAGGAGTCTGTAGGCAGACCCTTTCTTGCTATAAATTGGTGGCACTCCACTGAAGTCAATGGAGATTATATAAATCGAGGGTCTAACTCTGTGTGTGTGGCTCCCGCTCCCTTATGCATGGCATGTTTTAATCAGCTGAGGCAGAGAGCCTGCTGTATAACCTATTTGAGGAAGAAGAAAAAAATAACATTAGAGAAGGGATCTTCTTTACCTAGGGCATGGCTTTTCTGTTTGAAACTTGGGCTTGTGGTGATGGCTGGGAAAAACCTTGTTGATAAGTGTTTGCAGGTCTGTAGTAACTGAGGAGAGCACTGCTCTTTTAAATATTCTAAAAAATTTTTCAGGAGTTTCTTGTTTATGAAGTGCACTTCCGCCAGTGGCACCTCTGACCACAGCAGCATTACTTGTCTGAGGCTGCACTCTTGAGTTCTATTTGCTGACCCATTACTGCATCAAAAACGGAGAGATTGAATTTAGCTCCAATAAAATTGCTTTAAGTTTCCAATAGACGTCTTTTATTTCCAATTGGATATGGCATCTCCCTTCGAAAAAGAACCAAGTGCAGTGTTTCCAACAAAAACCTCTGGAGGTCTTATCTGTGACCTTCCCTCCAGAACTTTTAGCAAAGTCCTGTTGGATTAGGTACTTACTTTGTTAGAAAACATACTTTTGAACTAGTATTGATAAATATTTCTGGCATGACAACACTTGAAAACTTATATTTGCAATGTAGTAGATTCATAGGACTGTCCAGAACACTATAAAATGATCTTTTTTTCATGGAGTAAGAAGACTATGTATTGTAGAGTGGGGAATATTTCTCTATGTCCAAAAACATCTATGGGAAAGAGGGAAATTTTGAACATCATCTTGCTTTTGTCTCTGAGCATCATCAGTACGACTAGACATGAACCAAATGTCTCCACAAGCATTTATTACTCAGCACTCAATAAGTTTTTCAGGCAGTAATTGTCAGGTGTTTGGTTTTTAAACTGTTTGTTTTGCACATCCACTACTTCCACTGGGTGACTGGCTCCTATCTGATTAAAAGAATACTCCAAACAGGAAAATAATAGGATGCTGCACTGTGCTTTATTGAATGCTGAATATTATTAGTTCAGCCTGGCACAAATTTGGAAACATTCTGGGCATTGTGTTTGGTTTTTTCTGAATGCCCAAAGACCTAGCTCTATTTGTTTACAAAGAACAAGCAAAGCAATTCCACAAAATACCAGGAATCAAATTCAAGCTGTTTTGTTTACACTCATTTACCAAATCTGTTTCCATTCTCTGACTAGCTCTCATTGTAACTAGAGTTTATCAACATTTTTCAAATGCCAACATTTCAGTGAAACAGATTTGTTTGGGGGGAGGAAGAGGAAATGTTCACTTCATTCTGAAAAAATAAGACTACTCATGAGTCAAATTGTTCAATTTGATTTTAAAAAAGCTGTATTTTCAATTATCATTCCACACATCTTGCAAGTTTCTCATTTGAATTAGAAAGCTTTCAAGATATTTCCAAAAGGCCCTTAAAAAAGCTGCTGAATGACAATTGCAAATTTCCCTTGTTTCTATCCCGTGAGACTGGTGTTTCTAAGTATCCCTATGTAGGACAAGTACTTCATTTCTCTTCCCATCTCTGGCATTTCAAAGTTTAATTATTATAAATTATAAAATTATCTAGAGCTGCAAGTGTACATAGACACCCTGAGGGCTTTAGAGAAACAATGCAGAAGGAACCAGAGCTAAGGGGAACTAAATCAATATGTTCTTGTCATTGCTTAGAAGGTGATACATGTCACGTTATTGGCTTCACCTCTTCTCCTGACCTGTTTCCCTACCTGATTGCAATCCCTGATATACATACTGTGAGTAATCTGTAGCATAGACTTGTCTATAATTTCTCATTCTTACTCGAAACAGAAGCCCCAAAAGATTGTGCACTGGTTTCAGTGAAGTGGTGCCTGAGTTAGGGCTGTGCTTACAGCAGAACTGAGCCCAACATTTACGGCTGGGATTGCTGATCTCTAACATTACAGATTACCTAATATCAAATGTTTTGTGTCTGAAATAAGTTTCCTGATAGTTTGACTTAACAAGTACGGTTTGTACAGCCCACATACTTTTAAAATAATTATTTTCCTCCCACAGCTATTAGTGAAAGCTGTGACATCTTCCCCTTCTTCGCAGTGATATGTCATCTCTGCTTCAGCACCAGATGGTCCAGGAAAATGAGCAGGAGAAATAAGCGTGTCTATTTTCCCCTTCCTTAACATGGCAAGAAAATAAATGTGAAATAAAGAAAGTGTTACCTGTGCTAGGATAAAGCCTCTGCATGTGATGGCTCTCTCTGCCAATTTCCTCCTTTGCTCTTCCCTCCCTGCCCCCTCCACCAATGCAGTCATGGCTGGTAACTGGACATTATGGATGGACTGGTCCTTCCCTCAGACCGTCCTCCTGGAGCTTCAGGTGCAGGAAACACCTCAGTCATCTTTTTTTATCAAAACCTGTTGTATATCATGTATCATACCTGACCCATCTCATGATTAAGGCTCTCTGTTGGGATTAGGAGAACTAACATTGGTTCCTGACTCTGCTATGGGGACCTCCAATGACCTCCAACATTGTTCATGCTTTGTGTACCCTCAGCTGTCAAGAGGAGACAGTGACTATTGCTTTTTCTCCTGCATATTTAGGGACAGGTCTTGTCTGTGACTCCTGAGTCAGGCAATCAGAGTAGGGATTCAATCCTCTGTCTAGAAAAGTGATTCTTATACTCACACCTGTGAAGGAAAACTCAGAAATGTGAACTGAGTATAATGGAGAAAATAATATTTATACATGTGTAGAGGCAACTGACACAATAGTTTGGAAGAATACGACAAGGGAATCATAGTCCCACCACCAGACTCCCAGGCCACAGTTCCAGGCCATCCATGCCTTAGCTTTGACTGGAAACTGAAGATGGCAGTAAGTGCCAGCAAATATACTCTGGCTACTGGATTAATAAGAGAGGACCTTTTATTGACCCTCAGGGCCTTGCCTTGTCCAGCAGTGCTGGACAAGTGTTCTCCAGGATGGTGTCCAAGCTGTCTAGGAGGGTTCAAAGCTGTGGTGTTCCCTCTTGTGATGTTCCCAAGCCAGTATTTACCTTTATTCAGTCTCAGAGTTCAGAGACAAGGGAGAAAGAAATAGGAGTTGAGGATGGTCTTTCCAGTTTTTCTTCAGCCAGATTTGCTCATACACTGAGGCTGTTTCACACACATCTGCTCTACAAGTCTTCACAGAATCACAGAATCACAAAATGGGTGAGGTTGGAAGGGACCACAGTGGTCATCTGGTCCAACATCCCTGCTCAGTCAGGCTGTTCCCAGAGCACATTGCACAGGATTGCATCCAGACAGCTCTCCAGTGAGGGAGTTTCCACAACCACTCTGGGCAATCTGCTCCAGTGCACAGTCACCTGCACAGTAAAGAACTTCTTCCTCTTCACTCAGGCTGGAGTAAAAGCAAAGGGAAGGTAATTTGGACATCAGCACTAGTTAGCATGTAGAGCTTTATCTCCCCTTTTATTTTGTGCTGTAGCTGCTAAACCAGCTTCAAATTCAATCTGTCCTACCACTGCTGCCTTAACCTGCAACGTCAGGGCAGCAATCGATGCAAGGCACAGACCTTTTACACTGGAAGCACGTTCTCCCTGCCCTAGTGGAGGATCCAGTCTCGCAGTCTAATCTGCTTGCATGGGAGGTAACAGCAGTCATGAGGGTGTGAGCACGAAATTCAGCTGTGAAATGTCTGTCCCCTCGTTTTATTTTGCTGTCTGCTCATCAAAGTGTTTGCTAATCTTCAAATTCCCTTCAACTTCTGCTCCAGTGAATACATGTTTTGGAGTTTCTTAATGCATGTTTCTTGTCTTTTTTTATTGAAAGCCTTGTCATTTATCAGATAATAGAAACAGTATGACTGAGATCTACCATAACCCAATAAGGATATAAAATATTCAGGGTGAGCATCTTATGAAGAAAAAGGTCTTGAAATTCCTTCAGCAACAGCTTGATAAAAGCAGGAATAAGGAGTACCTTTGCAAAAGCACAGATTGGGTCATAAGTATTTTCTGGCCCAAATTACAGCTGTTTATCTCTTCTTATAGGCATCCATCAGAAACGGTTTGAGCAGTCACCCATAGTTTTCATTCTTGGCAAAATGCCATGCTTCCATTTTCTTTTCATTACTGGCTTACAATAAATTGCACTCATGTCCCAAAAGCGAAAGTCTCTCCAGTCCATTATCATTCCCTAGGGTCATTCTTTCAAATGTAGTTAAACTTGGATCTCTCTTGCCTCTGAGGCATCTCTCTTTTTTAGACCCTTTTCCATTTGGACTGACTAAAGTCCTAAAAGGTTAAATGACTTGGTCAGGGTCATACAGTGAGTCTGTGGCTGGGCAAGTGAGAGAGACCCTGCACACGACAGTAACCAGCCAAGCCCCCAAGCCCTCAAGTAGTATAAAAGGATTTTATAGGCAAACCAGCTCAGAAAATTGCAGACTCTTAAACAGTTGAGTTTATAATGGAAATACTAAGAGAAACCTGACTGTAGCACTGGAATAGTAGTAATGCATTACTTATTCCATTAATGGCTGTGTTCTTAATAGAAACAGGTTCATTACATGGTAAGAAGCAAAGTTTGCATTAAATAGAAACATCATTTGGTGTTTTATTGATTAAAAGGAGATTAGATTTCCATGATGTTCTTTAGCAAATCGGATGCCTCAGAGGAAATGTATATATTTATATTATAAGCAGGAGGGTTTTATTACAGCATAATGGAAAGAAAATGTATCTCATAATGATGGTTTATATCACACAAGGGATCTGATAACTAAAAGTTTAACTCCTAACCTAGCAGTGAAGTCCAGAAATCTGTATTCACCTATCAGTGCAAAACTAACATTTTCCATTTGGAAACTCTTTTGTTCCATGCTGCAGGTGACATTGAGGTTAGACCCTCTCTTCTCAACCAGAAGATCAAATCAAACCTGTCCCTGTGGACTACACGGTGAGGGCAAATGATTACACTGAAATCTCAGCATCAGCAGAAACATAATCGTCGCCAATCAGCAAATATATGGCAAACCCTTGTTTCACTTCTCCCTGGATCTCTAATAGTATAAATAAGAGCAGTGCTAATTACCCACCAATGATTTCACTGCTCTCTTTCTGACACCTGTGGCTGTGAAGGTGTGCTTGTTCTAAGCTTCAAGACTGTGGATGATGAGCTGAAATTCAGCTGTGTGAGAGTCACCTTCCCATTTACCCCACTATTGCAGAGGAGCTGATACCTGGTATCCCGAAATCACCACAGAAACTTTTTTTAGACCAGAACCACATCAGCTCAAATTGGAGAACATCCTGATGAAGGCCAGGGTGGGCTAAGGCACCTTGCAGACTGCTCTGACTTACACCTTGAACCATCCTCCAAATGCTCTGATGCATATTCCCCGAGGTTGCCCTGGGTTCAGGCTGATGGATTTAAAAACTAAATCTTTAAAACACTGTGAGGATTCCTGTGCTCATTTGAGTGAGGGGGGACATGTAAGCTGACTTAGAAGCAAGCACCTCCATGCTCCAGTGTGTATTTCCAGTTCAAGCAGAGAACAAACATCACAGGTGAGCACTTTTCCAGGGGCAGATGAGATTTTACGGAGTGGATGGGTTGTTTCAAATACTCCCTCAGTGTGTAGCCTCTCTGAGACAATGTCCCTGTAGCAGATGTTGCCATTCATGGATCTATGGCTTGAAAAGAAACCCATCACTTTTCTATCTGCCAGGAGTCAAATCCATCAAGTCAGTCAAGAGTTAATTGAAAGGCTCCCATTAACTCCAATGGGGCCAGACTTTGCTCCTAAATAATTCTGAGGAGTTCAATTAATGTTAATGGACACCTAATGCCGGTAACTAACAATCTCCCTTTAACAACCTAATTATTTCTTGACAGATGTTGGGCTAGTAAATAATCTAGTGGTCTTTGGTGGTAGCTGTTAGACAGCTTTGGAAAAATGCCTCTTAAGGCAAAGTAAAAATGGTTTTCCACCAACCACTTTGCAGATGGTCAGATTTTACAACTTGGCTGTGTTTTGATGACCTTTTTTTTTTTTACTATGGCTGAAATATGTATGATAGGAAGGAAATACTATAAATGTAGCTTGGTTGGCTTTACTGTTCTGCCAGAGCACAAGATTATAGTTCCTAAGTGCTTACTGGCAAGTATGACCTGATCATTTGTAGAGTAAATTTCTGTAAAAGAAACTACCTGTTTCTAAATATCTGTAAAATGGGGTTGAGGACTCCTGTGCCTGACTGTGAGCTTTACCCAGGGAGTAGCAACAGCTCTAACCACCCTTTCACCACATGCTGCATGTAAGGATGCAGTTGTTCAGAGATACAGCAGGTCAGGGTTTCCAGATGGGTGCTAGGGGTGAGGCGGGAAGAAAGACCATTTTAGAGGCCTCCCAAAACTTTTATTACTTAACACGACAAGCGCCTCTTGCTTTCAAATAGCCAAATACAAAAAAGACACTGGCAGAAGAGTAAAAACTGGAGAGACCTGTGGAAATTACTTCATCCACTGCCCTCTAAGGCCCGAGTTCCTGTTGCATTGTCCTTTTATGCTGCAAACAAGGGTTCCCAAAAGATAGCTGACATTTGTCACACAGGATGTAATCCAGCTGGTCTGTAGGTAATGATGACAGTGATAGGAGCATGGAATAAATCAACGACAGCTTCAGGAAACACTGCAGCACTTCTAGATGAAAAACGACAAATTTCTGAAGAATTTGTGGAATATCTAAATTTCTGTTGAAAAATCAAAACTCTTCCATAAGTGAGGACAGGGAGGCATAATTAGAGTTGAAAATTAATGTGATTCCCCTCATTTTAAGCAAAGAGTCATTGAGTTTGCCCCAAGCTGTGAGATCAGTGCAGCATTCAGCCTCCCTTTGCATCTGCCTGCCTTTCATGTGCAATGTGTGAAAACCTCCTTCACTCACAGAAGCCTTTTTCACCAGACTCAGAGGCCAGATCTAGAAAAGACTGTTTCTGTAACCATGTCCACCTCCTGCCTGGCAGTCTGCCTGGTGCTGCCTGGCACCAGCTTTGCCTCCTAGGCAAACAACAAAGCACTCAATACTTATTGTTTTTATAGGAATGAGGCATAACGATGATATTTATATAGTCCAGAATGTGTCTGACTCAGATTAAACTGTATGAGGACCATTTTTAAGGATATAGTTTCCTTTTGGATGGTATTGAAAGTCTTCTCAGTGTGTTTAACGGTGCTAGACCTGGACAGGAAAAAGGTAAATTTGATACATCTGTGAATTCTGTGTGTTCAAGAGCCTGCTGGGGAAATGCCAAATGATTTCCCAACACGGTCCTACCTGAAGATAAATACTAGGGTGCTTGTTACAGAGTGTGCTTGAAGGCACGAATCCCGCATTTCAGGGCATTTGCCTGGCCTGGGTGTTGGCATGATGGTCAGAGCAGAGACAGAGGTGGGCACTGAAGGTGTCACAAATGGCTTCTTGTACAGCCAATGTAGAGAAAATGAGTGTGATTATCTGACCCTAGAGCTGTGTGGTTTAGGCTGAGCTGAACTGCACAACACAAGTGTCTGCTTCTCTGCATGGATACAGAGTCAGGTTGTTCAGCTCCAGTGGAGACATTCACAGTGCCAGGGCAAGCACTGGGTCAGCTGAATCTCTCCCAGCAGGCTTCGGACACGGATCTCTCAGATGGCTGTTAAGTGGTGACTGGAGCAAACAGTGTTAGCACAGGCCAAAGATGATGATTTACAATTTGTTGCTCACTTCCTTGAGAACTGTGATCACATACTGATCTGAGATGATTCCTGTGAGTTAATTCTGTCATTTGTTGACTTCTGTTCTTCAGTAACTTGGTAATAACGCGCTACTTTTGCTTCCTGAATTTTGAGGCAACATCAAGAGTGACTTATCTCAGTGTAAGGCATTGCTGGGAGCTGGTACCCTGTGTGGATGAAGATTTTTGGATGGGATTGGTTGAGACGCAGAGAAGCAAAAAACACGGTGACTAAAGACATAATGCTTATGTCTGTGCTTGTAAATAAAATAGGCCAGGGCCTGTGCTCTGGTGCTAGAGCCACGGGCATCTCACAGCTCATGTCCATGCATCTGAATTCTCTTACACTCATAATTAGACTAAGAAGTGTCCCAGACTAGACTGAATGATCTAATGGTCTTTTTTTTTTCTTTTTTTGATAGATCAGGTGTGGATTCTGATCATAGGATTCATATGTGGGGATGAAGAAAACATGGAGATGTGATCTGTGAAAGTCAGGAGGAGGCAGTGGAAGGCAGGAAGGCTGTACCTCTCTCGTCAAACAGGGGAGGCTTTGCATCATTGGTGGCAGAGGAGGGACAGAAGGCCTTACGAGGTTTTAGGCATGATGTTATCTGCTTGTCCAGGTTTATGACCTGGGTGAACCTGCCACTGCTTTATCCAGGCTTTTCTTAATAGTCATGAGCACTGGAGACTCCAGGTGACAATTTTGTGGTTCTGCAAGAGTGCAGGACTTCATGGAGCTGAAATAATGTGCCAGTCTACATCTGTGAAGCTTCACATCTGGCCACTGGCTGATAGTGAAAAACATGAAAACATGGTTTTATGGTCATGTTTACTGCTCCGTGTGGCTGTAAATGAGGATTAGTCAATTTCCAAAGTAAGAACAACGCTTAAGATGATAAGCAGACATTGGAGAAGAGTATGGGGGCACCTGGAACTTGTCAGCACTAAAAAAAGTAAGGAGAGATTGTTTGAAGAAGTGAGATTTAAAGACAGATTTGGATGTGTGAAGATAGAGGCCCAGATTCTCAACTGTTCCCAGCTGCTCTTGAAATACAACACAGCAATAAAATTAGGATTTGAAGCTCTGGGTGGCACAGAACTGGCAGATCCCGGGGGTTTTTGTACCATTCACTTCAGGAATTAAAATTAGGAAATCCTGCTTGTTGGAACTGTTTCTTAGCATCCCATGTATAAGTCATAGAAACTCTACTTCTGATGCATTTGAGTTGTAGATCGAGTAACTCAAGGTCATTTATAACCCTCTTTGTTCATCCACTAGAAGTATTTCAGTGAATACCAGAAGAATGTAGCCCAGGGAACATCCTCTCAAAGAAGGCTGGATTCTGGAGCAAAACAAAAACAAAAAAGGGAAAGTGTCGTGATGGAACCAAGAAGAAAAAATAATTATGGAATAGTGTGGAAAAGGGAAAGATGAGGTCAGAGACATTACAGGAAGAACAAACTGTATTTTCCCTGTCCCCTTGCAGCATCTGCTAGTTAACACATTCTCTCTCTCCTTTTCTCACTTTCATTTTCTGCACAACTCCAAGATGAAACTGCTCATGGCTTTATTTTTGGCTTTTCAATATCTGTGTCCGTATGAATTTTGCTCATCTGTATATCTCAAATAAATGAGATATGAAATGTAATTAAGCAAGTAAATTAAATTAGCATGATTTGTCCTGTCCTTGTTCCTTGCCTCAAGTCCATCTCTTACACGTTTCCATGACTTATCATTTCTGTGGGGAAGGAGATTGAAGGCCTAAAAAGAATAATGTGTTGAAATTAACATGGTGCTGATGGGGTCCTTGATTTAGTCTCGTTGTACATTAACAACATTAAAAGGTCAAGATCCATCCAAAACCTTTTGAGCAGTGACTATTTCCTGGGCTATATTTACTTATGAAGGGAAGCAAATGAGGGAAGATGAAGGTACAGGGTGTATCTACTCATACTGCTGCAACAGAAGCTTTCACAGTGCATCCCTGTGCCATAATCACCAGGTGAATGATAAGGTTGAGTGTGTAAAGCGGAGGCATGCTGACCTGGGTCAAGAGACCCTGTGGGTTTTGAAGTGAGGAAAAAGAGCCTTGTGTGAATTTTGCATTTCATAACACTGTAAGTAGCTTGGGTGGAAATTTTCCCTTTCATTTTCCCCCAGTACTTCGAGCTGGTGAGATGATTGCTTTGTATTTTATATTTTCCTTTCTTTTAGTGTTTGTTTTCTTTGTGGAAATGCATATTGCAAATGTCAAGAGCCTCCTGTTCTTGTATCTATTTCATCTCAACATCATGCACTTCTTTGGGCTGACAGATGATTTGTCTCAGTGTTGTAACACTACAGTGTTATGAAGACATGAACCCATAGACCAGATCTGCTTTCCAGACTTCTTCTTAAAAGTGACACTTGGCCTCTGGTTCATGGCCCCTTCTGCCCATCCCCACTGTCTTCTGTTTTATTATTGGGGTTTATAATGCACTGACCCCCATGGGGAAATTATGGTGAAAAGAGGCTCTACCAGCCTAGGACAGCAGCCAGTGGCCACCACCAGGTACTGAGGGGGACAGTTGAAGAGCCCCGTGGCAGCCAGAAGATGACTTTTCCCCTATCACATTCACACCTCAGTTTCCTTGGTTAAACATAGCCAAGTGCCCTGACAGGTATGTCTTTCCTTTCTGCTCCACTCAATTCCAAAATCTGTGCCTTAATTAAGTCTATGGCACATCTGGATAGTCTGAGGTCTGTTTAAATGGCTTTTACCTTTTCTGCACCCTTCTGAGCTCTCAGCCTTGGTCAAGATGCCATCATTTCCTTGGTGCAGCACTGCCGGATTACACACAGTGCCAAGCACCATTCTCCTGTAGAATTTTGAATTTATCCTGTGAGCTATGTGATATCTGTTAAAAGTTGTACAGTCCTTGCCGACCTGCTACTATTAAGAGAATAATGTTACCTTAACCTAGACTGCCCAAAAGAGGAATGGAGGAGCTGTATCTGGTTCTCCACCTCCTCCTTCTCCCAAAACCGATTTTTATCTTTTACAGCCCCATTTTCCTGTTCTTTGGGGCTTGTTTTCTTCATTCCAGATGCTTTGGAAGAGACCGCACAAGTACCACTGTGAGTGGCTTGAACTTGCAGAGGGAGGTGTAACATGTCCTGGGGTTTTTCTCTTACTTCTGCCCCTGAGCATTAGGGACACTTATTTCAGTGATCTAGCTTGCCTCTTGCTTATGAGATGTAATTCTCCCTTTGTTCCTGCCTGCTTTCAGTGCTCCTGGCCCTGGGGCAGAGAGAGGCTTGAAGGTGCTGGAGAAGAGGACTGTTTGCTTGGCTCTAGCCACTTCTGGTAGTGGTAACCCAATGCACTGCTGCCTGTGACAAGCTCATTAACCACTTTGCATATTGGCTCTTACCTCCTCCTGAAGAACTTCCCTCTAGGGCTCTCACTGAGCATTAGCTGGAGTGCTGCTTTTGTGATGGAAATAAAGTGACTCAGACAGAAACATGAAGTGTCCTCTTGGGGAGTGCTTCAAACAAGACACAAAATCCCAGTTGTGGTTGAGATGTGGGTCCCCTTTTGTCTGACACCAGAGGGGGAACAGGAGGAACTGGGTAACGGCCACCATGAACACAGCCCAGCCAGTGGAGAGGGATTGACTTGCATGATTAGAGAAAGATGCACTTGGTCAAGTTGTTTGTAAGATATGGGCAATGCCAGAACAGAGAGAAGGTTCTTCCCAGTGTTACGAGCACAGTATTATGGGGGAAACATGAGCAGAACCATTCAGTACCTTATGCAGGCAACCCCATCCTCTCCATCATCCTGCCAACAGCAATGAAACCCCAGAGGATTTACCCTGGGACCTCTTGGTTGGTGCTCATGGTCTTTGCTCATGTGGTACATGAGTAACTGTGGTTCAGTGATGACAAAGAATGCAGAGCTCTTCTCTTAGAAACACAGCCAGCAAAATTCCTTCTCAGAGGAAAACAGGAACAAGTGCCACAGTATTGGCTCCCTCCAAACTCTGGGAGGCACTGGTGCAAGTCACTCCCTCTGCAGTGCTTTCACTGGACACAACAGCAGCAAGAAGAACTAGTCAAGTCTCCTGGCAGTGAGGTTTTCCCATCTTGCCAAGGACACAGGAGTCCATTCTCTTCTCATCTCAGTTGCATGTCACTATTCACTGAGGTGGGACTGTGTTACCCCATAGGGATCTGCATATCCCCAGAGGGATCTGCAGGTTGGCTTTTCACCTCAAAGGAGCACAGCAGGCCTTTTGGGCTGTGCTGCCACCTCCACAGCAGTTTCTCTCCTTCAACTAAATACAACAGGACTGCCTGGCTTTATGCACATGAAGCAATGAGCAGAGTAGAACTTTATGAACACAGAGTTAAAATCTTGTCTAGATCCTTGGATGCTTCCCTGTGAGCAATATCTGGAGGGTATTAATTTACACTGCTACCAGGGAAGCCCCTACATTCCCCTGTCCAAGGACTATGCCTTGCACCAGTTGGTGCTAATGGCTGGGTGGGTTCTGCTCTCTGAGTAAATCCCAGTACAGACCTGAACATGGCCTCAATTCTGCACCATCACCAAACTGGAACCACTGGACTGAAAATTTATAATACTGGGATGGGCTGAATGCAGGAGAGACAGGACTCACCACAGAGATCTTTTATAAGAGAACACAATGTGCACAAACCTGGCCCAGGGCACTTTGCCTCCCAGTGGTCTGAGCAGGTTTGATAGTACACGTAATCTGGCCCAGACACTTACTGGAAAAAGTTGTGTCAGAGCAGCAAACTCCAGCTCGGCTTGCTTTGTGAGGATGTGGGTGTCTTTAAACCATGTGCTTTACAGGTCTCTCATCTCTGCATAAGTCTGCTCATGGTATATGGGAGGACTGGCTTCACTCGTGAGCCTTCATTAATTGCAGAGGGCAGCACTGCTAAGGGAGAGGTAGATTTTGGTTTCTGGGGAGAAGCTTTGCCTTGCTTTCACCTTCACACTGCATCAATTTATCCCAATGTTCTCCTGATATCCCCCCTCTACTCCGCCTCGTTAAAATTGTTGCACAATAATTGTAAATTTTACAGCGCTCAAATTAGATTATTTCCCTTGACACAGAAACAAACAGACTGCTAGGAAATGACCATTTCAGATTACTGGAAGAGTCACACAACGCTGCCGAGCCCAGGCCAATTGCTGTTCTCAGTTGCACATGTGCAATCCCAGGGATATCATTTAGGGCTGTGCACATGAAAAGAGAGCGTGCATCGCGCCCCAACACACATAAATACCAGGGACCCCATCCTGTGTACTGCTGTCATCAAGTCCAGACCGCTGTGCTCATAAACCAAACACAGTAAATTTAATTAAAGGATGATCCCACAATGCTAATCAGATACATGTGCAGATTCCAACCGCGGGATCAGGCCCAGAGCTCTTGAGGGCTGAGCCCCATCCATTGCTGTGGACTTATTTAATGATTTGGGGATTGATGAACCACAGGCTTGGGCTTTGGGTTGTTTTGTTGATGAACCAAAGCACGTGCCAGGAAATGCACCCAGAGATTTTTGCTTCCTTCTCCATGACGTCCCTGTGGCTGGCAGCAGCAAAAAGCAGCGCTCCCTCCACCATGCAGGCAGGCAGGTTGCCCAGACCAGTGCCAGGAACAGGCTGCTTTGATCCAGCACCAGGCTATGCCCGCTGTGAATTCAGCTCAAACCAGCGCTGGATTCACCAGGCCACACAGCAGCGAGGCTCTGTTCAGCTTCCAGCAGCTGCCAACACTTCAAAAGGAATATCACCCTGGCATTAAACCTGCTAGATGCTGTACAGGAACATCACTGTTGTGGCTGTGCTGTACCCTGAAGACTGTAGGCACTTGGGTCTTGGCTCAGGAATTATGAAAATAAGAGCAAGTGGAGGAATTTTACCATTATTGGTTGGATGTCATCTTCACAGGAACTGTGGCAGCAGGAAGGCATCATTTGCTCACGTGTGGAGACCACAGGATCATTTCTATGGGTCAGAAGGTGTAGGAGAGGCTTGCACGGCTTTTACCTGTGCTGGGTTTGGGCTACAACCTCTGTGCTGAGAGCCTCAGCTGAAGCCCACGCTCTGTCTCCTCTGATCCCTGTGATCTCTTTGGTGGAGGAGGAAAGGAGTTCAGTCTGCTTCATTCAGCACCCTTCCTCCTTTGACAGGAGAATGAAAGGCCCTGACCTGAGTCTCTGTTGTGCAAACAGGAGCAGGAAACCCCATTTTCCATGAGCTGTTCACCACAGTGCTGCCATCGGCTGCTGCGAGGAGGAATCCAAGCTAATGATAGCAGTTATTCCAACAATGTTAATGATTTGTAGAAAGATGAATTAAGCAAAGAGAGAGAGCTGCACAAGTCTATTATTACCCTGTGCCTAACTCTATTAAAAAGAGCTGAGCTGTTCATCCATTTATGAGCCATTGACAGGGAGGTATATATCTCCATGAGAAAGGTCAGATTGTTCCGAAATGGTCATGGGCACATTTCTTTTCAAGGAGGAGCTCTCTGTGACAGAAAGTCTGTGTTTGGCAGAGGATTTCCAGATGCAAGGCTGTCTGAAAGACTTCTTTCCTGCCTGCTGCATGCACAAGGACTTACCTTCAGCTTTTGAGGTGCTGATTAAGGGGACAAGAAACAAAATTGTGCCTTGACCACTTGCTTGCACCTTGCACGTGGCAAAGGCTGCAACCCTCTGGCAGAGGAAAACTCTTCATTTCTGGGGTTGGGGCACATCAGCCCTGAGGAAAGTTTAATGTTTTGGATGGGTGTCATTCCTCTGCCCCCCTTCAGTCTAACCCATGGGGCTTTCCCTGACTATCTGTCTTGGAGTATTTTAGGAACCTGTCATTGTGGTATTGAAGCGCCACTTGTTTAGTGCAGTTGGGATGAGACATAGCTGAAGTTCTCTATTGATCTGCAGAAGAAAAATAGCCTCAGCAGCAGGGGGGATGCTACTGCTGGCAGCAGCACAGGCTGCCTAGGAGGAGGTGGGGATCCTGAGAACCTGGCTCCTCACCCCTGTGGGTGCACACACATCAGAGAGGACCTGGGCAAAGGGCAAGACAGATTTGAAAGAAGAATTACTGGGCTCTAAGTCTGTTTTTGTGTAGCTCTTAGTAGCACCGAGAGTGGATTAGCCATCACCACCTCAGTATGGATGCACCAGAGTCTGTAAGTCCTACCCTGCCATTGTCCCTCAGCCATCAAAGCCTCTCTGGTGGTGGCAAAGTCTACTGTTGTTCAATTCACAATGGAAGTCAAGTGGCAATGGCTCTTACCTGCTAGTGAGCTACGCAAGACTCAGCTGGAAATGATGACCTAGAAATAAAGCTTCATATCTCCTTCTGTCTAACAACCTGATGTCTGGTGCTGTTCTCTTCCTCAGAGCAGTTTAACGATGAAGGCAAAACCCGGCCAAGCTGCAGGTTCAGCTGGTTCACCTGTTGGAAGCTGTGACACTCCTGAAAAGTGTGATGTGCTTCGCAAGGTCTACTCTTGTCTCTCCCTGCCAGCTGCAAAGAAGTTCAGGAGTGGAAATGTGTATGCCTGGAATTTTTGTCATGTCTTGGTTTCAGCATGTTGTGTCACTTCTGTTATGTCGAGCTGTGGTGTATCATCCCTGATGTCATGACATTATTTGCTGACATTTAAGGAAATAAGATGGAAGCAGGGTTTCAGCTGTCAGCGCTGCTTAATATTTGCACTATGGTCATGTCTAGACAGCTGAAGTGAGACAAGGCTCTGCAGTGATGGCAGCACAGCAAAAACAAGGTAAGAAGTAGACCATTGCCTGATGCGCTTTAAGCTGAAGGTGAAAGGAAGGCATCGGAGGAGGGAAATATCATGTCTGTGTTTTCCATGGCAGCCTGGGCCACAGAGAAAATATGTCACTGATCAAGAGCACAGAAGACTTCAGCAGGGGAGTGGGATGGACCCTGCTCTGCCTGATCCCACTTCCACACTTCATTAGATCTGTCCATCCTTGTCTGCCATTAAAAGCAAAGGCTGTACCAAAAAGGAACTCCAACACCACACTTTACCCTCCAAACCTTTAAGAGCAGTCTGCTGTCTAGACAAGGCACACAGTCCTGAATGTTTCCTAATATTTCCTCTTATTGATAGTGATGTGCAACACAAGATAAGCCCCTGCCGATGATCAAGTGTTTTTTGTGACATGCAATCCAATTTGCCCACCTCCTGCTGCCAGCCGGAGCCACGCCATTGCAGCTACTTCATGCAAGACAATAAAGATGCTTGTGAAGCTCCTTTCAAGGGACATTGCTTCCAAACCAAACCCAGCATGTAGGTTATGGAAGGTCGTTCCCTGAGACCAGTGATGGGTGAACAGGTTTGCATAAAATAAAAAATAGCCCCAAGCGTCTGGGGATGTTCTGACCTTTTCCTCCAGGCTTGGAAAAACTCTATTCAAAAGTTTGCATGCAAAGTCTGTTGTTAGCCAATTTTTTGTAGGGTTTTTCTGGATGAGTGGGAAGGACATATCTCCCCATTGTGTTGTTTCCATCGTGTTCACTTAACAGGCTTGAAAATGTCCTGTTAAAACCCAGCACAGCTGTAGGGAAGAGCCTAGGTTATATCCTCTAACTCCAGATCTTATCGTGGCTTTTCAGCCCTCATCAATTACCGCAATTCAGACGAATGTCTTTTTTGCTAATTCAAACCAAATGACCCTAGAAGACATTCAATTGACATCCTAAATAACACGTCATCTGTCCATTATTGAGGCAGAGTGTGGCTATAGCTCCCCAAAATCGATATCCCTCTTCCCCAGAGCTGCTAAAGGACTCGATTCTACCTCCACACATTTCTGAGTCTCCTTACTAAAATCACTGTGATAGATCTCTGGAGACAACAGTGAAGGTTATGTTAACAAAGATAAAAGGGTTTAAGCAGAGCTGCTTGGTGCTTTTGGTATCCAGCCCTATCTCCCCCAGTTTTGTGAGCAGAAGTTCACAAAGCAGTTAAACAAAACAAAGCAACAGGTTAAACAAAGCAACAGGTTCCCAGTCTGAGTAAAGAGAGATTGCTGTGGCCTTAGAAGTCCTTTGTAAAAAAAAAAGACAAAACAGGAACTGAAAACTTCTTGGACAAGTCAAAGTCCTTAAGGAAGAAAACGAGGACTGTAAGCAATACAGCGGATAGTAGGGCCGCTATTTTCTTTCAGAACAGATTATAGATAAGAACCAACAGGCACCAAGCAAAATTGATTTCTGTAGCAATTAAACCTACTCACCTTTGAGGAGTTTGTTACAATCTCAGAAAAGAGGAGATGAATGCTTGGAAAAGCTGCAGAAGATGTAACAGAGCATTGTGCACCACAGCCAAGCAATTTGGTTGTCTCCTTTGAGTTTCATAGGATGAGGAGACGATGTAGCTGAATATGTGGCAGAGCTGGAGGGGCTAATTGAATGTTGTTTGATTAGCAGCCTCCTGAGGGATCTGCTGTGAGACAGATGGAATTTCATCATTATGAGTGCCATAAACCATCGCTGATTGCTGGTGGAGAAAATCTTCACCTGGCCCAGAGCAGCGCTGTCGGCAGCAGCAATGGAGGGAACTGAAAGGCTGAAAAAACGGGAATTTATAAATACCCGAATCAACTGAGCTGACCAACCATAAAATGGAAAAACTCAATGAAAGAGCAGTTTGTTTTGTAGCAAAATTTGCATATGAGCTAGCCCAGAGTCATTTATGCCTCAAAATGGGATGTGCAGACAAAAAAAACAATGGCAGCTTTCAGAAACAACCTCTGAAATCCACTATTTCATCCAGAGGTAAAGGAAGGCAGCAGGGGGAGGGTTTTATTTTGAGGAGGTGGAAGATGCAAGAAATATCTGCCTTCTAAAAGGCAATGATGGACTTTCTGGTGTAAATGTAGGGTTGAACTGCCTGTCAGTTTCCATGAAAGCACATCCAACACTCATCAATGAATTTATACCCCAAAGGACAAAAGAGGACTGAACCCACTGCTGAGTGCCACGCTGATATGTGGGCTTGCTTTGGAGGACTCCTTCTGGTGACAGACTCATGGTTTGTTTCTCTAAAACACAAACGCAGAGATAAAATATGGATTCGTCCTAAGTACCTAGGCCAAACCCCAAACCTGCCAGATAGATATTGTTTGCAAGAATTAAAAGGTAAATGCCAAATAGACCCTGCAGATACACTATTTCTCTGTGAAAATACATGCAGGTGCATATAAAGGGTTAGGACATCTAGAAGGGAAAATAATGGGGATTTATGGAGAGGATGGGCTCATGCCGAAATAGCTGCTGGTAGTGTTAGCTCCCCATGCCCTTGGAGGGAGGATTGAGGAGGGGTGGTGAAGGAGGGAATCATTCACAGCTGTTCTTATCTGCCTGGATTGCACTTTGAGTCCCTGTGTTTGAATCAGGGAAAAAAAATTTCCTCTGCAGTAAGTGAGCACGAAGCCACATGGAACAAGTCTCTGGAGGAAACAAGCATCCTGTCCCTCAGACATGGGCTGCCAGGGCAGGGCAAGGGGATGGAAAGCTTAGTGGAGTGGGTGCACAGCAGCAATCTCTGCCGACAGGGATAGATGAACACAGTGAGGATCTGATTACCAGGAGAACAAAATAGGCAATGAGAAGCCTCAGAGAGCATCAAAGAGAAAAAGAAATGTCACTGAAAGGGAGCCTGTGTTTTACAGCAAGAATAGGTGGTGGCCTCAAGTGCAGGAGAAGTTATTTCAGTAGCTGGGGGCAGCATGACTTCATAACCAAGTGTCTGTTCTCCTGTAAAACCAGAAGTGTTGTAAGATCCAAAGTGTAGAACTTGGAGTACCTGGTGGGCAGGGAGAGGACTTACCTTATGGTGTTCACTTGTGGTCTTTAAAGAGGCCTGCCACCTCAGAGGCAACTAACGTATGAAACATAGTTAAAAAAATGATTATGATTTTTGCTCTCAAATATTTAAATTCCTTTAGAGTCATCACATGAAAACCTGAGGTGACTTGGTACCAGAGGAAAAAGTCAGAGAGGATCATGAGAAATCTAAAAAGCCTTGAGGTCATGGCAAGTGCTTTCCATTTGGACTGTCTTAAAGATCATCAATGCCACATCCTGTGACATTTTGGTACATAACGTGAAGGCTACTGGAGGGTGGACAGATGGCTTCATCTTCAGGTCAGTGACTAGGGCAGAAAAGACTAAATTTGCTGATAAAAGATAGCTAAGTTGTTGTGCTGGGAATAAAACATCTTCATCACTGCCTAGATGGGTAGTACTTTATTTTTCTGGCGGATCATAGCCTACTGAAAGGATTCTTCCATGAAAAAAAGGCAAGCTGGTCAAGTGCACCCAAAAAAGGAAATAGTCTGTAAGGTGAAGGCTAGTGTAGACATCCTCCCTCTACCAATAACTGGTACTGCAGAGATGGAGTCACTCAAAAAAGAGAGGACATCTGCTACCCCAGCCCAGGGAAGGGGTAGCTTGGACACAACACATGTTTTGTGCACAGTACACACTGTTTTACACTCAGGGACCAAGAATCATATCAAATGCATTGAGTATTTTTTGTCTAAACTACTTTCAAAGGTGATGAGGACTTGAGAAGTCCATCAGTGTGATTTCTTGCAAGGAACCCTCTCCTCCTGCCCCTCCCCAGCATCATTGGGATGCTCAGCATGTAGGATTGATCTCTTGTGATTTAAAAATTTGTGCTGTGGGACATATACACCCGCAGAACAAGGATGTTCATGGTGACCTCTGTGGTCTCCACTGCTACTTCAGAGAGAGTAAACCAGTTGCAGCTACACAGAAACAAACCTTAGGGATTGTAGAGGTTGAAAAGTAATGACTGGATATACTGAAGGTTTTCTGAGCAAGGCCAAGCTGGTTGGGGCTTGGAGCAACCTGGTCTAGTGGAAAGTGTCCCTGACCATGGCAGGGGGTTGGAACGAGATGATCTTTAAGGTCCCTTCCAACCCAAACCATATGATGATTTTGATTCCAAGTGGTGCCTGAGGCTTAAGACCATATCACAACAGTGTGTCTACCAGGTGATGTTTAAGTATTGGAGCTTTGGCCCCTCTTGCACGAAGGAGCTGAGGCCATGAGAGATGTGTGCACCACTTGGGCCCAGAGTGGAGGAACCTTCTCAATTCCTTGGCTGCTAAAGGGGGACACCTCTGCCATGTGAAGGAGAGGACATGGGTGCCATGGGGAACAGGTATGAAATAAGCAACATGAAAGAGCCTCTGATTTTTAATGCAATGCATATGAACTCTAGTTAAGCATCTTGGAGGGATAGTTAATGCAATGGAGGGATAGATGTCACAGAAGCATTAATATCTTAACCAAGGCATTATGGAATGCAACGCCCTCATTGTCTCTTTTCTGCAGCTCTGTGATAAATAAGGCAGCAGGTTCCCACCTGCAGTGCTGTGGGCAGTGTTTGGTTTTCTTCAACCAAACAGTCTCTTTGCTCAAGGAATCACTTTTTTCCCTACCTTCATTGAAGCCCTGAGAAGGCTGATCCTTTTTGGGTAAACTTGTTTCTTGGTTATATGAAGTTATTGCCTTTTACTCCCTTTTCTTTGTTTCAAGGTGAGCACATGAGAAAAGCTGGGCTAGTCTGGAAGACTTTTATCTGCTCCCTGGAGGCACATCAGTCGGTGCAGCAGCCCCGGGGAAATGTTTGCGATTGCGTGGGTGCCAGATACGTGCCTTAACCCCGTCAGCCCAGGTTTGGAGCCTACGAGTACTCTTAGAGAAGGTTACAAAGACCCGTGAAGGGAAAAGCTGAGCTAATCTGCTGATGGAGATGGGGAGCGAGGCGTAATCTCTTCTTCCTTCCATTCCCATGTCCACACCAGATCCTACCACGGAGCACAGAGGTCAGAAAGGCCATGCACTGGAAGAGCCCAAAAGCAAACCCACACTGAACTAGTTTGTGTCTGCAGCAAAGAAATAAATAAATCCCCATCCCAGTCGGCTGCTCAGCCGTGAGCGCGCACCGAGGTGTGTGCCGTGCGTGGGACCGCAGACTCCGTGCCAGCACCTCTCAAAACTGAGCACAAAAGAGCACGCTTTGGCTTAGCAGCTGCTTTTTGGAGTTGTCTCTGGCTGTCATTTTTTTGGGAAGGGGTGGGGGCAGGGAAATTGGGTTGGGTGGCAGATGGTGTTAAACAGGAAAGGAGGCAGTGTTTGTTTGCAAACATGGCGAGGTGTCGTTCCATTATTGCCCGGCGCTCTTGACAAAATCAGTGTGGGAGCTTCCTGCCAGCTACCGCAGCCCCGCGACGCTGCGCGGCAGATGAATCAACGCCAACCCGGGAGCAGGGCCCTGCCCCAAAAGTCCCCGCTGCGAGCGCGACGAGCAGGGGCAAAGGCGGCAGGGATTCGCTGCCAGGCACGAACGAGGACGGCGCTGCCCCGCATTTCAAGGCTAGCACGGGGCACTGGCAGCGTACCTTCAGCCAGCCTGCGTCTCTAGCTGTTTGTTTCTCCCCCTCACCGTCCTGGGAGATGGAGCGATATCTTGCAGGGAGAGGGAAGTGCCGCCCGCCGACGTTCTGGGAGGCGGCGAGCTCGTCTCGCCGTGCCCACGCGGCGGGATTCAGGCGTTTGGGACCAGCGCTCAGCCACGGTGTTGCTTTCGCTTCATTCCTGTGGCAGGGAACAGGGCTGGGGGAGGGTGTCACAGCCCTTCACCGGCGGCACGAAAAGGGGCAGGCTCGTGTCTGCAGCCACGGCACGTCCCTTCCAGGAGAGAGGGAATGGGGAGCATCCTGCACCCTCAGCACCTCTCTGGGCATGCGGCTGTGAAACCTCTGCACCCTTTGCACATCGGGTATAGCTTTTGGCAGCTCCTACAGAGCAAGGCGGGAGTGGCAGGAGTTTGGCATGTTTAGGAAAGTCAGCTTTGCCATGATCACAAGTTTACTGGTGGTGGGGTTGGGAGTGGAGTCAGGGATTTTAGCCGTCCCTATAAGGCCCCGGGTCACAGTCAGCCTGGCAGGGTTTTGAGTGGCCATCCCTGGTGCCAGATGTGGGCAGCACGAGGGACGCGGCAGTGCCCGGCTGAGCCTGCTGTAGGGGACATCTCCCTGCCTGCAGGCCCACGGCAGGGAAGCGCTGGGGAGTCAAGACCCTGCTGATCCTGGGGCTGCAGCCAAGACTGCCTCCGTGGGCACTGAGGGGGTTAAGGACTGAGGAAGAAATGGCTGCTTTTATGAGAATTCCCCTAAGCCACCAGCACAGACCCGCTTTTTTCTTTCATTTTTTTCTGGAAACATGGTGTTTTAGGACACTGCTGCTTGTGCATCTCCTTTCCTCTCCTGCTGGGAGAGCCAGGATTGATGACTCAGAAATTGCGGAAAACATCACGCTCAGCACTGCCACGATCAGGAGTCTGGCTTAAAAATCATAAGATTTCTACCAAACAGAAATCAATTCTTCTCCCTTGTCCTCTAGAGTTTTTGACGTGGAGGTCGTGCTTCAGTCCTCAGCTCTGAGGAATGCATGATTTTATCTGGTTTGTTTTTTAATGGAAAATAGGAGTTCCCATCTTGTCTCTGGGAGGGCTTGAGCACAGTACCAAGTTATGTGCCTGTCCCATGAAAAATGGGAGTGCTGCCCACATTCAAGTGTAGGAAACACCAGGAAGGACAAATGCAAACTCCCAATTCTGCACCATTAGCTTCTATATGAATATTAATGGTCAGGGCACCACTGCAGTGAGTCAAGATCTGGGGAGCCAGGTTGTCTACAGATCCTGTGACCACTTGCCAACAGGAAAAATGAGCGAACTTCCACTGGCTGTTTTTCAGGGCTGGATATTGTACTTTAACGAACAATCAGAAGGCAACTAGCTGGAAAATAACAGGACCGTTAACAGCCTTGGTGCTTAATTTACCATGTACTTTTTCTTACATTCTCCCTCTCATTGCTGATATTATATCAGCATGACCGCCTCCCTGACATCAGTTTTATTCAGATACTGCTGTTTCATCTCGCCTCTGCTCCTCACTCTGCTTCCCTGGGCCATTCCACCAGGTCTGCCTCACCTGTCAGAGCAACCCATCACTGTCTCCTCAACCACAGCCCGTTAGGAAAGGCTGCACCCTGGAAACCTCCATCTCCATGGTCCAAATGCCAGCTTCTCCATTGGCTTCATGGCTGGTTTCAGGGGTGCTGAGCCCACCCTGTTGGTGGAGGGGGCCGTGTGTGGAGGCTCTTTGGATAGAGTCATTTAAATCCGGGATTTATGTGTTCTCCATGCTTTAATTGCATCAAGGAATCTCTCATTCTGGCAGTGTGTAATCTCTCGACATTTCACATGCTCTGCCCGCGCGGTGTCAGAAGATGAATGGCCCATTCAGGTGGGGAGTGCTTCACATCCAAATACGCTGACTTACAATGCTGATAGAGTGGAGCAAGAGATGAAGGATAGCAGCAGGGAAGGGTAACTTGTTGTGCCTACAACACCTCGTGGATTCAAAAATAAAATGCACTCTGTGTTTATCTGTAAATGATGGCATTTTCACTCGACTGGCTTTTTCCTTGCGTCTTCCAGCAGATCTCCTCCCTATTTGCCAGCCTCTAAACGATCTGCAAAGCATATCTTTGCCCTCAGGGTTTGCAGGGTGGTGCACCAGAGCCAGCCTTGGTAGAACAGGCTATTGAGGAAACCTGAAAGCTCTCTTTAGAATATGTATGTGAGTATTGTTACTGTTTGGCACTGAATCTGTCACCTGAAATGACTGAGATTTTCTTAATGGTGCATGCACATTTGGCTGGCTCCTTTTCTCTGCTCTCCTTAAAATGCTTTTGTTGTTAAATACTGTGGAGCAGAGGTCCTAAATTTAATTTTTTGGCGTGGTAACAAATAGGAAGAGACCACATCGTACCATCAGACAGAGTGGGAAGAAAGAGGTGACTTTATCTTCATCAGAGGAACTAACATTAAATAATTTGCCCAAGGTCATACAGAAAATCTGTGTCATCAGATCAGGAAACTAAAACCAGGTCTTTTTTCAGAGTTTTGATCATAGGACAAGTTTTATCATCCCAATCTGCTATATTTCACACTGAAATGTATCACTTACCTCTAGAACGGGCAAAACTTGCTTGCAAAGGATACTTGCAATGTGTTCCTATCCAGTCAGAAGATCCACTGGGGATAAATTCAAATGTTCTTCTGTAATTTGCGTATTTGCAGTGAAGCATTTGGAATAGATGAAGGAGTTAATCTGTACTGAAATTTTGTGCAGCACATGCAAGAACAGTCATGTCAGACAAGTTTATGTAAATAAATAGATAAATAGAAGCACGAGTCAGAAGTTGGCTGATCTGAAATCTCAATGCTTATAAATCAGCAAATGTGAAGGTTCATCCGAGGAAGGAGTAGAACGGAATGTGTCTCACTGAAACTGAAATGTTCTGTTTATTACAACCACCCAGATGATAGCTAGTAAATCTTATTTGCTTGCCTAATAAACATTAAGTTACTTCTGCAGAAGAGGAGCAGCTCTGGCAGAATTTGAGGCTTAGCTCAGAGCAGTCCCCGCTCTGGCTGGAACTGGTTAAAGAATTCTCCTGCACAACTACTCCTTGGTGATTGAATCTCTCCATAATTTTCAGTCTGGAGGCTTTCTGTTAGGCTCATATGAAAATTCTTGGAATTTTGGAAACATGTCTGAGAGAGGATAATCAGTTTTGGCCCACATCTATTCTTGAAGTGAGAGGTCAGGGAAGAGCACAGCGATGGGATGGAAAGGGAGGGGTGGTTCTTTTATTTCGGTTGCACGCTTTCATTTCAGTTTCACACTGTAAGTGCTTCTTATGATGATATAATTAAACATATTTGACCAGTCATATACTTGAAAGTCAGGAAGAGAGGCCTGTCTGCCATAACCCAGGTGTGGTCCAGGGGAGGATGTGTGCATTCAGCTTTCAAAGATGCAAAGGACTCTGCCCTCTAATCCACCAGCTGCAGTTATGTTCCCAATGTTCATTTTCTGGGTTGAAGTTTCCTGGCCATATCCTTCTGCCTGTATGAACTGCCTTGGAAATGTGGACCAAATATAGCTTAAATTATATCTTTCTGTTCTTCTGAGAACATATGAAGAATGATATGAAAATCTGGATTTTTTTAACACAGAAATCACAGTTGTAAATGTTGTCCTGGGTTTGAATAGACCAGCAATTAACTGCCTTTAAAAGGGGGATGGGGCTTTGAAATGGATACAACAGTAAATTTGCTTGTTTATCATTGCAGAGAGTAACATGATGAGATGCTGTCTACTTTAATTTCCACTAATTTGGCAAGTTACTGGAGTAACTCTAGGTCCAGATTTTTGGAAGATCTTGGAGGCTTTTAAGCGTATCCGAAAATCTGGCTCTTATTTTAGGTGTCTAAATGGGAATCAAACACTTGTAAAACAATCTAGCCCAGTTGTGGGTGCTGAGCACTTAGAAATACAGCCTTTAGTTGTTGAGAAAATCTGGCTGCTAACATATTTTAAGACTGAGAAAAACATGGCTGGAACATCAGGCCAAAGGAAACAATTTGTCTTGTAATGACAGGGTTGAGAGGTGGATGATATTCTTTTAAATACGTACAGTACCTAGGTCTGGATGATCTCTGCTTCCAACTAGATGAGGATATAAAGACACTGGTAATGAGATTCATTACAGCAGCTCTCTAATCTCTTTCGCTACAAAATACATTACATTTGGAATTTAACTGTGTGTGCAGCACACCAGGTGGCCAAGCTGCTTTTACTGGGAGAAAATAAAGAAGCTGAAATGCACTGCTATGTAGTGCTCTTAATGCCTAATAATGTCATAGGGGAAGAAGTATGCTCCTGCTCTCTGTTGCTGATGACTGCCGAGCGAAGCACATGTTATACAAAGTCACATATGCTGGAGAATAACGCTGCTGTGGGAGCCCTTAGCTCACTGGTATGTGACACTGCAATGTGATTAGGAAAGAAATTACATACTGGCAAAGAGCTTTCCCCCATTTTGAGAGCGAGAGAGAAGAATCGCCCCCTTGGAAATGTTATATCTGAGTGAATTTACTTTTCCATGGGCTGATATTCTTCTAAGGAAGAAGGATGTTCCAGCCACTGCTCAGCAGAAAGGACATTTTTTTTACTTTATTGGCCCAAGGTGGTCATGGGGCTGTGGAACTAATTTCATCTTGGGTGAAGCGGAGAGCATTTCTCCAGTTTCAGGGGAAATTTAGTCCGAGGTTTGTGTTGTACTGAATTTGAATATGGAGACTTAAAAATAGGGCTTCTAGTTCACATCCCAGTCTCTGAGGTGTTCTTGCTAACGGTGGAGGTGTGTTGACATGGCAACTCCCTAAATCTAGCCCTGAATGCTGTAAGCTTAGCTCCTGGCCTACCAGGACTCAGAACTCTTCTGATTGAAAGAGTAAGTCAAGGCTTTCTGTCTGCTGAGGGTGATGCTTTATCATGTCGGTGAAGTTGACCTATGGGGTTTTTTTCTCCTAATCGCATAAAACCGCTCAGAAATTTTGCATTTTAATTTCGTAAGAGCAGAGCTGGGCTGCTCACCTCTAGTATGTGGTCATGATTAAACTGTGGCAAACTCCTTTTCCCGCTTTTAGTTCCTGAGCCTCCCATTATGCAGAATTCCTTTACCTTTCTCTTTTCCCCCATTTTTTCTTGGTTTTGGTTGGAAGCTGCGTACAGGCTGTGAGGCACAGTGCGAGAATTAAATGCTATTCCCAGCTGTTTGCCATGGCTCAGATTCACTCTTTACCATGGGCTGGGATCTAGTTGCAGGACAGATGCTTTACAGTTTTGTTTATTGGATTTTCTACACAAAGGATTGTGCTCCACATTGACTGGAAGCAGGTGGCTCGTAGAAAGGAAAAAAAACCCCATGCCATGTTTTTTGTAATTTTTTTGACTGTCTACAGATTCTTGTGACATACTGAGTGCAGCTGGATGTGCAAAAAGGCAGGGCTGGAGGTATCTGTGAGACTGCCATCCCATCACTTACACATAAACACTGATGCTCCAGGACTTGTGTTTTTCCAGAGCTCAGCATTGCTCGTGCCATGGCCCATGGGCGAGCTCGGCCAGCTCATTTCCCTTTCCCTTTTCCCATAAGTTCCTATTCCTTGGGAAAGCTGTGGATTGTATGGGTGACTCATGGACCATGTGAGATCCCAAAAATGCTGGAGAACCACCTAAGAGTGACCAAAATGCACCCAACCCTCACCATGCAGTACCTACACACAGTCATATGTCCGGCAGTGTAGCAGCTCTGCTCCCGCCTCTCGTCACGTACAGGGCGCCTGCCTGTCACTGCATGGAGGAAATTGTCACTTTGGTGACAGTTATGTTGGATATTTCCTCAGTCTGTCTTCACTGCTGTCATGGACGTTGCTTCGAATGGATTGAGAAATGAAGCTATTGAAATGTGTAAGTAAATTGGTTCACTTGAAAAGACAGCGGGAAACTGGATAGACCCCTGAAGTCCAAAGTGGGGCTGGCCTCAAATGGACCTGAGCAGTGCCTGTGCTCCCTTCTATTTCCTCCATCATGTGAGCAGACATGAGCCCTTGTGTGGGCAAAATTTAGGTGTCTCCCCGTCCTTGCTGGATCATAGCAGTCATATAAAGGTATGTGCAAGAAATTCCCCTTATGAGACTGAGGGATACCTGTGTATGGTCCATGTGAAATCCCACATCCCTGGGGACTCCAAAGAAAAGGAAAAGCAGAAAAAAATAGGCTAGTTTGGGTGGCAATCCATGGAATGTCTTCACCATATAATTTTAAGGTGAAATTCAGGGGCGATATGGAGGGCTCTCAAAAAATAGCCATATGAAAGACTTGGGAGCCATTGCTGTCAGCACATGACAGCAGTGGGTTTGCATTTGGATTGCTCTGAGAAACTTGGTCTAGTGGAAGGTGTTCCTGACTATGGCAGGGGGGTTGAAGCTGAGTGATCTAAGGTCTCTTCCAAAACAAACCATTCTACAATTCTGTGGCTCTCAGCTTATGCAGTTAAACAGCGGGATGAGGTGCGTGGTCCCAGCAGCAAGAAGCGCAGATGAGGAGCCAGGATTCTTTTGTTCATAGCTGTGATCATCAGTGTGTGAGCAATCCTGAGGTCGGCATAGGATTGTATAAACCAGTTGAGCTAATTAAGTGTCAGTAGGTGCAGATTTGGGAAAGATCAGCATCTATTAGTGGCAAAGTCACAAACAGGAAAAGAAACTGACTTTCTGAGACTGCTCACAGCCAGCGGGTTGCCTGGCTCTAGGCATGACTGAAGAACTTCTGTGGAAATTTAGGAACTAAGGATAAAAATTACTTCACTTTAATATACACAGAGGTTAACAGGAGCCCGCTGGAACCCTTTAAATTGGCAAGCAGCCCCATGGAGCCTGGGACATGTTAAGTGATTGTCCTGGTAACTCAAAGCACAGCTAGGCTGGAAGTGTTCACCTCTATCTTGTGAATTCCTTAAATAACAAACACTGTACAAAGCTCGATAAACAACCAGATCACATCTCGATGGAAAGGCATTAGGAAAGCAGCTCCACAGAAGCATCTCTGGAGCAGTACTGTGTAAAGAGGAGAAAATCATACAGAGATGCAGGCTGGAGCTGATGTCTGCTCTGGAAGGATTTACTGGCAACACGGGGTGAAGTGTTTTGGGCAGGGCAGGTGCTTTTTATTCAGTGTTTTGAAGCAGGAATTAGAAAACTTTTCCAAGGTCTGAATCAGTCTTTCAGACTTGTTTGATGGACCAGAAATGAACGTCAGTCCTTTTTAATGCCAAGAAACACTGTGTTCATGAGCTGTATGAAATGGAATTGCGGCTTGTGGAAAGGCCACAAGTACTCCATTCCCATGCCTGAAGTACATGGGATTCAGTGCAACAAATCTCTTTCCTAAGCTTTCCTCACTGTCTCTTACTTCTTTTTTTGGGGAAATTTCAGTGTCTCTAGATCCCCATAAACTCAAAGTATGTTCTCCCTGAAGCACCATTATACTTCCCTGCTGGGAGGTTTAGGTTCCTAAACTCCTGGCACGAATCTACAATATGATGCCTTCAAGAAACCCCATAGGTGGGATGACTGGGCCGGTCAGCTTGGCCCCAGCTGAGTGGCAGGGATTAGAAGCTCTGGTAGGATGAGACCAAGGAGAGGCAGCTTGGAGGTACCCATGGGAAGCAGTTGAGCATCCCTCTCTCCTGGTGAATCCCAGTCCAGGCCTGGTGGATGAGGTTTATGGAGCAGTATGGGGCTCAGGGAGGAGGAGGGCTGTGGTGTTACACAGTTGGGTGTATGGGTGGGTGGGCTTTTGGGGGGATGTGAGGGATGCAGACCATGGTGGGATCTATGGGATCACACGTAGGAGAGCACTGTGCCATGCACAGGGCTGAGGGAGGTGGGGATCAAATAGGGGAGGGCTGAGGGTTTGTGTGGATGGGTCGGAGTTCACTCACAGACATCGCACTGAGGGTGCTGATGTACCCTGGATAAATATTGCTGTGGCATTACTGTCCTTGAAAAGTAAAAAAAAAAATTGGTATCTCTTATTTGGCCAAAATGGAGATCTCTGAGCCTTGTGGACATAACACCCTTGTCATGTTTACGTGTGAACTGCTGGCTTTCCTCCAGCCTACCTGCACTTCTGCCTAAGCCCTTATGCCAGGCCCCTTATCATGCCACACTTTGCTGTTTGCACCTTGCTGATGGGCTGTCGAGACAGTGCACGGGAATGTCACAGCACAGTTTGTCACCGTGTCATCCGAGTGGAAGAAGGAGGTGGTGACATGCAGGTCTTCTTCCCTGCCCGCCTCTTCCCTGCTCTGCTGCTCATGACAGCACAACCACGACTCCTTCCAGCTCTTTATCACCCCTTGCAGAAGGTGGATATGAATGAGGGCATCTCCCAGGTGCTCCAGGTCTCTCCCATGGGTTGGAGGATGGAGTTCAGCTTTCTCCTGCCATGGTACCGTGATTCCCAACTCAAGGCAGTGGCACTGGAGGGTGCCTGGTCCCTGCTGCGGGTCATGAAGGGCAGACAGCCCACCCAAACCGACTGTGGATATGGGCACTGATTTCTTCAGGGAAAAAAGAGGAGAAAAATCTTCTCTCACAATCTCATTCTCTGCCATCATGTCCAAGTGCAAAAAACAGCTAAAAGAAGGAAATACAACTGCTGCCCTCAAGGCAGGTCAGTATTTGGGCTTTGTAAGGTTGTTTTTTTTAGGATGAGGAAGCAGTGAGGTGAGCCAGGTACCGAACTGATATGATTTCGTCTATTCACCAAAGAATGTCAGCAAAATCCTGTTTCTCTAAATGCTGTGGGGGCAATGAACAGGCATCCACATTGACTTAAAGAGCCCTAAGTGCAAGCAACTTGTCTCTTTGTCTCTTCTCAAGACCCTGTTTTTGCAAGACTTCATTTCACCAGCATAAATCCTTGGCTCAGCATGGCCAAAACCAGGGAATTCCTCCTTTAAGAGTCTTCAGATGCAGCCTGAGATAGGGTGAGCCCATGGGCAGCTCTACACAATGTTTATGGACCAACATGACTTGACAAAAGCCTCGCAGACTTCTTGGCTACAATGGGGTCAAATTTGATGTTACATCCAAATCCTATGAGCAAGGAGGACATTGATGATGAGCTCTGGAAGGTGGAGCAGCAGTGAGCTGTAGGTATTTATATGAGGAGGAGCAGCACTCATCAAATCAGTCGGAGTGCTGGTGGGTCTGGTTGTAAACAAGATATTGCTGAATTGCCATCAAGTCTCAAAGGACAATAGTGCGAGTGAAACACCAGTTTATGGTTGTGGGGGCTTTGAATGGAGTGACCTCTACCCCTGCCTTCCAGGAAATGAGGCAGAGGAAGCTGGATGGGGGCTGGATCACCCAGGTTTCAGTTATGCTCCTTGAACATAGAGCACACATCAAAATATTACACTTAAAAGGTGAAAGACAATGCTTACCATGATTTAAAACACTCTCTTGCCCCCTCCCTAAGTATTTTTAAAACTGAAGGATAATGTCAGACCTCTGTCTTGCATGAAGAATGAGTTCATTTCCTATTGAAGTATGACTAGCAGAGCCAGCTTGGAAAGCGCGGAGCTATTGGTGCAGCACTGGGTAATTTGTACACTGCTGCATGCAGCTTGCCCTCCAAAAACGTTGGCTGAGTCTTTAGCTGCTTCCCAAGTCTTGGTCCTAGGAAAATCACTGGGATTTCTCCTCCTGCATTCAAGGGGGTGAAGATTCAGGCTGAGGAACTCTTCTGTCTACATTTAGCTCTGCAGAGGGTGTTTGATTGTCCCATGCAAGTGAAAGAAGCATGGTCACTTGTAGGGAAGCCTCCTGGTGCTGCACCTTTCTTTGGAGCTGATGTTCCTACAAAGGGGAGCAAATTCTTATGAGAAACAGGGAGGAGGATTTACACCCATTTTACTTCAGGTGTGATTCAGCTGGGCTAGTTTATGCATCTAAAAGACAGTTTTAGTTGCAAGCTCAGAGAGAGTTTGAGTTTGAAGCAGTTCAGGGCGTCCTTTCAAGCCAAATAAAGAGGGAAAGAGAATCCAGCTCCTCCAAGAGGTGCCCACAGAGTCCTTGCATTGTTTGAACTTGTTTCACCACCACAAAGAGAAAGCTCTGACCCAAATGTTCAATTCACAGAAGCCTAAGGAATTTGTGATCAGACCCAAATCATTTAAATCACGTCTGCTATACTTTCGTATTGATGGTACATATCTGAGGACAAAGCAATGTGCTGCTACAAGAATAATGTCAGCAGGATTTCCTAATCTCCTTGTTTCCTAGCTCCAAGGGGAGACAATGATCTGCATGGGTAGTGAGTCAAGGCTTCTGATGCCACCTCCTGTGCTGGTGTGGATTCTGTAAAGTGCAGGTTTAGATCAGCTTGGTAGAAGGGTGAGAGGGACCTATTGGACCTTGCTTGAACACAATTGAATGACTCTGGTGTAAATCAGCACATAGAAACTTCTTCATTTTTTTTTTTTTAACCTGATTCTGACCGTTTGGAAACAATGACTCATTGCATTACTGCAGGTAGAGCCTGTCTCTTTACACACTGCAGCTCAGCTGGTCCTTCTCAGAGCTCTCAGCGTCTCCTGTGGGCACTGGTTGCTGGACCCATGCATGGGTGTGAAAATTTGGTCTCTGTAGGATTGTGTAAAAGTGTCTTTCCCATGTTCCCCCTGAAAATTGGACAGATCCCTGGATTCAATTTGCCTGGACCTAAGAAGACAATGGAATGACAACAGGAAGGATTTGTGGGATGCATGTTGCATGTCTCTGGAGTCAGCATCCTCACAATAGAGGGACAAAATTTGGTCCTGGCTGCAGGAGCCTCGAGCTTGACACTGTGTCTGACAGCACCACCAGGGCCACACCATGTAAATATTTATTGCCTTCTTCCCGTGGGCCTGTGGATTGTGTTTTGAGTCCCATGCAATGCGGTGAGGAGGCCCTCCAGAGAGCAGGGTTATAAAGGAACCAGAGGCCAGATGTGTACGCCCAGAGAAAAGTCCCCGCAGTTTGACTCCGTCAGGGCTGCAGGGCATGGAGAACAAGGGAAAATTGAGTCAGCCCCAGGATGCCATCCGGTCTTTAGGGCAGACAAATGCATGTAATCGCGGCCGGAGCTGTAAAGCAGCATTGCTAGGCTGGAGGAGAGGAATGCGCGGCCGGGGAGCTGCGATAATGGAAGGAGGGGCTCGGGAGAAAGGGGAGAGGAGCGGCATTCGCTTTCCCTATCTGTGAACTTGATGCAGAGAGACGTTCGTAGTTTCCAATAAGCAGTTCATTTATCTTAACTTAATGCCTTTTTACTCCATCGCTAGCAGAGTGATCCCAATTAAGGCAGCACAGCAGGGCTTCCTGTATAAACCTCCTAACACCGCCAGTTACGTTATTTGCTACAACCAGCCAGAGTTATGATCACCAGTGAAAAATAAGCTTCCTATCTGGCAGCTGGCCAGATTCATCCCAGCAAAGCAGCGGAGTAGCAGGGCTGGGAGAGGGAATGCATTGAAATGTAAAACAGTTAACATTTCTACAATACATGTCAGCATCCACCAAGCAGTGTGGGCAATTAAGTAATGTTACATTGTACACTTCACCTTGGAAGAAAAGCTCATTTTGATAGAATAAAATACCCAAATGCCACAGTCTCCACCGCTGAATTCAAACCTAAAGCAGTGTTTTCCCTTCTATGCACAACGCCTAGCACAGAAATAAGAAGGGGGAATAAAGCAGCATGATTTTAGACTTAGAAGATAAGTAAAAGTGTGGGCCTTCTGCCAAGTTTCTCACCATTTAGCAGTGCTGAGATGGGATAAAGAGCAGATTTCTGACTGCTTCCCACAGCCACTTTTCTCGTTTTGCAGAGCTGTTTTATATTAGAAAATTGTTGAAAATCTTTCATTAAGTCTTTTTCCCCCCCCCCCCGTCTCCTCTTCCCTCCAGTTTTCTGTGGAAGCAGCTCCTGACATCACCCTGCATGGGAGCAGTTTACTTATAGGAATGATAAAGCCTTTCAGTGGAGTGACCCAGGAAACTGGTTGTGGCTGCACATGTCAGTCCTGCTGTACTACTGGTTTTTAAGGTAGGGTGTCCCAAAATTTGCTGTGATAGCCTTGCTGGAATCCTATGGACAGCCTTGAAACTGAGCGGTGACTTCACCGAAAAGTCAAACAATGTATGTGCATCTGGGCCATTAGTCCGAATAGCTGAACTCAAGAGATGAATGGAAATCGCCTGTTGCTTGACTTCACCAAAAGGGCAAACCTGTCTTTACAAAAAAAAAAAAAAAA
>VZTE01001671.1:629757-650451 GCA_013397775.1 Eulacestoma nigropectus
AAAAGAAAAAATAAAAAAAAAAAAAAAAAAAAAAAAAAAAAAAAAAAAAAAAAAAAAAGAGAGAGAGAGACAGGAAAAAAGGGGTATAAGCAAAAAAATGTAGTCTCAAAATTCCTGTGGGTTCTATTAAAATTCTTCCTCCGCTGGTATGTTTTTGGAGAGCCTTTAGCTTTGAGAACTGATTGTCCAGTACTGCTGGCTTGTCTTTTAAAAAACCTGGATGCTGACTGGAACCAGATGAAAAATTTTAGCTGAAACGTCTATTAGGAAACTAATTCTAGGAGATATTCAACAGACTTTCAGGCTCATTTCTGATACCCCCAGATGCCAAAATGGTAAAGAGATACTGCACATGCTGCAGAGAAATAGAAGGAGAGGAATGGGGAAGGAGGGAGCAAAAATAAAGCGGCAAAAGTGTTAGCAACACTGGGAGGTGGAACATTTTAACCAGGTCCAGGAATCTCAGGAATGCTACTGTTAGTTTAGGCATCAAACATAATATAAGTATGATATTCAAGAAATAAAGTTCCTAATTGCAGCTATGTGAAGTTTCTGAGAGGTGTTTTGAACACACAACCTGTTGTTATTGATATGTAAAACAGCTTTTTCTGGTTTTTTTTCTGAACCTCTCTGTTTGGGGGGATTGTATGCTGGTGCTGCATCTTCCTTTGGTGTGATATTTTGGAAACTGGGCTCGGATTCCGAAGGCAGGCTCTGCTCTTAACACTTTGAGGGTGTAGGAGGCTGGGTTTGATATTTTGCATTGGTTCTGCTGAACCTATTTCAGGCTGCAGTTTGATGGTTTACACAAGAAAATAATCTGAAGAAAGTAACATTTAAAACCTGATTGTTCATGAGCTATCAAAGCCAGGTGAAATTGTGTGTAATGGGAGAACTGGGAATCCCAATTGTGCAGAGATTCCCTTCTGGTCAGCAATTTTATGCTATCAAGTAGTCACTGGTTATTTATACTACACAGGGAAAAATTTTTTCAGACATCCCAGAACAACAAATCTGAGCTTCTCAGGCAGCCAGGACTAAATTACTCCCAACAATGCTGTGTCTAACAGCGGGACACTCAGATTGCAACAGAGAGTCCTCCTAGAAAGTATCCATGTGACATTAGGAACATCTGAGCCACGGAGACTCCGCTGAACTGAAATATCAGGCACAAAATGTCCTTCTGCCTCTGCTCCACTATGGAGTTAAAGACTTTGCTGTTGTGGACATGTGTGCAGATTGTTTTCTGGACTTTGCCTTACCATTTACCCAGGTAAGAACAAAGAACCGCCTGTTCTTTGTTTGAGGCAGAGCTCTGACACAGACAAAACGTCCAGAAGGTCTAAGGCCCTGATCCTGCAAGGACTTTGCCCCCTGAACACATGGACTTAATTGGGACTACCTGAGCCTATTGTTAATCACACATGCAAGCCTTTCCCAGGCTGAAACCTGGATTAGTAACCAGGACAATAAACTGCCAGTGGTGGCTTAGAATGCCAAGAAGCAGGTTTAAAATATTTAGGCTTCCAAGACCTGAATCCAAAGAAAACAGATTCTGTATTTCCATATTCTGAACTGATCTGCATGACATGGGGTTGTTTTTAATGTTCCTGCAGCACTCTGTTGATCTCTATTCCTCGTATTAACTGGAAAATTAATGTGCTGCCTGTGGTAGCAGCCTGGTTCACCTTCATGGAACGGCTCTGGCTGCATGGCAGAACCAGCAATAGGCTAGGATGATCCATGCTTTTCCTGTGTTGTTTTCTGTTGTGTTTCCTGATTCTCTTGCTTACCTCTTTGGCCTTCTAATGATTGCAGTGGTCATGTTATTTTGCAGCAGAAATCAAAGACCATTCTGTGTTTCCTAAAAGGTATAAAGGTTTCCTTTGGGTATAAATCCCCTCTGCAGTTGTTAATGTGCCCCATTACACCCAAATCATGAACATTGTGACTCATGTATCATTCTTCCAAACTTCTTTTTATCCAGTTAACACCCTTCTAACGACTTTTTAATCATCTGAAACTATTAATGGTGCAACTCCAAACACCTTCTCCTGCTGTTGTTTCCCATATGGATTCCAAAATGGGACCCAGGAGCTTGAATGGTATCTGACTACGGAAAATTGCTCCTACAGGCACTGGGAGCTGTTCTGTGTAGGAGAATGAGGAATGGGTCAGGCCAGATGAGCTAGTTACTCATATTTTTGGGCCACTCATGACAGCAAAGACATTGAGGCACTGGAGTGAGTCCGGAGAAGGACAACAGAGCTGAGGAATGGTCTGGAGCACAAGTCTGGTGAGAAGCAGCTGAGGGAGCTGCAGTTGTTTAGCTTGGAGGAGGCCCAGGGGGGACCATATCACTCTACAACTCCCTGGAAGGAGGCTATAGCCAGATGGGGGTCACTCTCTTCTCCGAAGGAACAAGGAATAAGATGAGAGAGAACAGCCTCAAGGTGTGCAGGAGAGGTTTGAATTGTATATCAGAAAACATTTCTTTGCTGCAAGGTTGCAAAGCATTAGAACAGACTGCTCAGGGAAGTGGTAGAGTCACCATTCCTGGAAGTGTTCAAATAAACGTGGATTTATAAACACGGATGTGGCAGGTTGGGGGATGCATAGCCAGCCCCTGCAACTGTGGTTTGTGAGGCTTTAGTCCACCCCATTAAAAAGCAATTCACATGCTGTTACTTGGAAAGATTCTTGGTCTGTTCAATAGGACAAATTTGTTCTCTGCCTGATTTCAGTGAGTTTTATGGCAGCCCTGGATGTAACTCCCTGTGCTCAGCTGAGACAACTCTGGGTAAAGCCAGCAGTGGGGAGAGCTGCTCTGTCATTTGCTTAAGGATCACTGCTACAGGCACAAAGCACCATCAGCAAAATGTCCCTAAATGTGAAATCCTATCACATGTTCTGCAGGATGATTACAGAAAATACCCCTGTGTAAGCTGAGATACCGAGTACCCCAGGTCCAGTGCCATGAGTTCCAGTTCCTTGTGTGGTGCTCTGGAGATATTTTAGTCCAAAATAATCCACAATGACTTCTGTGAGCCAAGGGCTCTTCTGAGTACAAAAAGCCTGTGCTAATCTGTGGTATGGAGAATAAATTCAACCCATGGCTTGAATGCACTCTGCAGTCTCTGGGTTTCCTGAGCCTCTGTGAAATTGCACAAAGCAAATCTCTGACAGCCCCAGCACACTGTGGTCACTTACCAACAAACTTATATGGCCCTTGGTAGGCCCAAGACATGGAAAGGTCCCAAATCTTTTTGTCCCAGTTTCAGCAAGAGGAGAAATGAGGCTTAAAGCCTGCCTTTGCTCTCTCTAAAACTGGTTCTCTTGGCAAGATGGGTAAAATTCATCTCCACTATAAACATCTTCAAATATTTACATACAATAACAATTATGGGCATTTTGATTTAAATGATTAAAACACCAGGCTTGACTAGACACTAATTGCTATTGATTGTTTAATGATATTGTGGAATGGTAATGCAGGCTTCATATTGACAGTCAAAAGCAATTGACCGAAAAGTCATTATCCATTTTTAGCCTTACAAGTAAATTGCCTGAATTTTGATTGAAAAATATTGCACTAAAAGTAGAAGACCTCCTAAAGAAAAAGGATGAAAACTCTAACCTCCATATTATTGAAAACATTTAAATTACTCTCCTGACCACACAGCAGGAATACAAGAAGAAATGTAACCTTCATTTCCAGAAGGAAGCTTTGACTACAGTCAGTGGTTAGAGCACTAATCTTTTGGTTCTGGGACTGGGATTTAAGTTCCTTCTCTGATTTTTATGTGCAGTATGTTTATGGCCTCATCTCACTCCTATAATTGGCATCACATTTCATCACAAAACCATTATACATAATTTAGCTGTGTTCTTCATAGGTCAGACCTGAGCAGAAGGTCACATTGGAGCTACCTAAACCATATGCATTCTGAAGATAAACACTTAATCTTGATTTTCATTTTGCTGCCAAATTTTTTTTCTTTTCCTTTTCTTTTTGGTTTCTTTTTTTTTTTTAGTAGGAAAACAGGAAGGGTGAATCCTGAAAAATGCCGTATTTTCTCAATAGCAGTATACTTTTAGTGTTCTCTGTGCATGTTTTTGTGTATGCAGTTTACAGCATAATATAGAAACCTACTGGGTAAGGTTAAGGGTCCACAAATTCACTATCTTTCTGATCATGGCCAGTATGGGAACAGTGATGATATTATTTGAGTTAATGTTCCTCAGAGATCTATGTGAATTAAGGCAGAATCGAAGCAGAATCATGGACTCCAGGATATTGAGCCTTTGGGAGGATCAGAGCTAGAGTCAGCTTAAACAGAGCTAATCGGCTCCAAAATAATCACTCTGATGTTGGCCAAGCCCAGGTTCTGCATCTCGTCTCTCCCACTCAAGTAAATGGTTGTCCAGGTTTCAAACCAGACTGATTGCCCCAGACAAGTGACTTTGACGGATTTCAGTTCAATTGTGGAATTCTGCCCCTCCCAAAAATATGAAGTCATAGTTAATATGTGAAATAGGAATGAACCTTGAATTAAAGGAAGGATTTGAGGAGATGAGGATTTCATTTCACCTGGTAGTTGAAGGGTGGGCATCAGCTAAACGATCTGAATGTCCAGAAATCTTCAGAAATTCCCCACATAGATTTTTTCTGAATTCCTCTAGAGAGTGGTCGAAACAAGGCTGGCTGAATTGCAGTGGTGAGATTGTTTAGCAGAGCCATACCAAAATCCAGCCATGCCTACAACGTGGAGTCTGGCACCCACAGGGGCATATCCTGAGTACTTTTTGTCTTTCTTTGCACTGGGGTGAGCCATTTCCCATGCTTAAACTGTCCTGGTCACATTCAATGGGGAAAACAGAACGGCTTCACCAGAAAACGCAGAAGAGAGAAACACAATTTATGCACTTCAGTTGGTTAAGAAAAACATGCCTTTTCTGTACCACTTATTGTGATACTCAGAAATCTCTTCCAAGAAACTGAAAACAGTCACTATTCTGAGAGTACACAGAAATCTCATCTTTTCTCCTTGTTCGAAGCACAAAGCTATTTCATTACAACTCTGAGAGGATGGGCTGCTAAATAAGATGCCTCAATCAATATTAAATCACAACTGCTTCTTAGGCTCTAAGAACAAAAATACACACTTTGATAATGCTGCTGTGACCCCATTATATGACAGGTATAAACCATGGCAGCTAATGAGTTGTCACAAAATAATGTGAAAGGAACCGAATAAATTTATAAATAGCAATTTTGTTTTGAAACTATTCAGAATGTATTTTCTTAAATGAAATACTCAAAAATATCTTTTAAGTACTGCTCTGCGGGAAATGTGGAAATATTTGCATATGCTACAATTTAGAATGGAAATTATTATTAGAAGGTATTGCCTGCCCACCCAGCGCAAATCATGATCTTCCAATTTAGGAATGCACTGAGGTTTGCTTCTATGTAAGACCAAGGTTTTCAAATGTTTATTTTCACTGGAAGACACCTAAAATCTAAACATCATCAACTAAAATTTGCCTGATTTTTATAAAACCATTGAACTTTCAATGGCTATAGAATCTGGGAACAAATTTTATTCATTTTTAAGGTGAGAAAACCTTTAGAACAGCTCATGAAAACAAAACTAAAAATCTCATTGTTACTATGCCAGTGGTATATCCTAGTGATATATCCAGCTACGTATTCTCTTCCAGAAAATCTCATTTTGTCTGGGATAACACCATCCATAGAGACTCTTTCTTTTTTCTTAGTATTCTGCTAAATTTTTGCGTTACTTGACTTTTAGGAAAGAAACATGGGCATTTTTCTGTTCAAAATAAATTGAACCTCCACATGCTGAATCTAGCAGATAAAATTTCTTTGCTGAAAAGCCCATTAGGACCTGGTGTTTTCTCACTGTGAAGATGCTTGATGATGCATAATTACCATTGAGATTGCCCAGTTTTAGGCTGAGTTCTGAGAATTTTGGTCCTTTCATGTCACCTGGCATACACTATTGCCCTGTTCAGGAATTAAAGGGGAAAACCGAACTCCCCTGGTGTTCAGGGGCACTGAGAAGCTGGAAGTCAGGGACTCTGCTCCCTGATTTTGAGTGATAGAAGAGATGAGCCTAATCTGGGATGACAGCTTCCCTGATGTGTGATGTGTTCCCTGCCCTGACACTGCGTCCATTCCCTGTGCTGCTCTTGCATGAAGAGCACACGTGAACCAGATGGGCTTCTCCTGTCCATGAGCATTGATATGAGGGTGGAAAGCCACTGCCAAGCTTCACTGCTTGATGTTTATTATGCTGTTTCACTGGAATCATAGGTTCCTAATCCTGGGGAAGAATGGAGGTGATATTGCCCAGCTTTCTTAAGACACCTAAACCCTTGGTGCCACTACCCACCAGTAACACGTCCAGCCAGGAGGAAGACCCTGGGCTCTAAGCTGTGCTCAGCAGGAGGGGCATGGACCCCTTTTGTCCACTCCAGTTAGTGCCCAACAGTGCTGAGACAATCTCTGCCTTCACCGCTCTCCTGGGGCTGCAGAACAGTCAGGACTGGCAGACTCACAGGGCTGGCCAGAGGGGAAGGAAAATCTAAATTTAACCTAACTGTAAGAGCTCTGAGCTGAAGGAAATCAAAGCTGGGCTCCAGGCCCACCTTCCTGGCAATCCCATGTCATTTTCCTTAACTTATCAAGGGAGGAACAGTGGAAAGGTCTGTAGCAACGACAAGAAGCCCAGGTCTTTTCCCTTGACCTCCAGTCACTCTTTTCCCCAGTCTTTACCTAGTCCTTGCTAGAAAAACCATCACCATGAACACTGGAAGAGACAATCCACCATCCTGTACCATCGTCTTTGCTGCAGCCCTGATCACATCTTTGTACCTCTAGCAAAATAAGAGACAGCCATCATGTATTAAATCAAGAATGTCTGGTGATGGTTGGTGACCACACCTATGCAGCCAGCAAGCTTTGAGTCTTAGTGCCCTTAGACAGCTCCAGGGCAAGACAGTCTTGATGTATACACAGCCTGTTTGGGGCTTTTGATGAATTTTGAGTGTTTAAGTCTCATTTGAAGCAGGTTTTGAGCTATCTAGATCCTTTTGTAAATAACTAAATGTGGTTTATATGCTTGTACCTTAATATGTGGTCTTTTGATAGGATTCACAAGTATTGCTTGGGAAATGAAATACTTTTGAAATGTCTGGCTAGGAGAATGCAATGGCTTTATTTCAAGTCAAAAGAGACTTTTGCTGTTTACTTTAGGACACTCAGACACCACTTCTGGTCTACCCTATGCACACTGGAATTAGAGATGGAGATAAGAGCTTTATGTGTTTCTTTCCAAGATCTATTTTTTTCTTAGGTATTGGATCCTCTACCCTTCAATTGAAAAGTTTCTATTTAAAACTGTGAAGCTCCAGTTATGGGCAGTGCTGTCTTCTGTATTTACATTCCATCTATCTTTATATCTGACCTTTCTGGTGTTAACGAGAGACTTATTAAACTTCCAATAGGTAAAACACTCTGGGAAAAAAAAAAAGCATATAGGCACTTATACTCCAGCTTTGTTTGTACCACAAGTTGAATATGCTGGAATACAATGCAGATATTAATTACAATCCCTTTTGCTGTGCAATTAGAATAATATAGGAAGTACTTTCCACTCTCCTGGCAGTAGACCTGACCCAGCAAAGCACTTACATGTAGGAGTAGTCCCATTCAAATAAGCAGGAATTTTATAGGATCAGAGTCAAAGGGTCTATGAAAGGGATTTTTTGTATGTATCTGAGAACGTCTGCATGCACACAAATATTTCAGATTCATTTTTTTGTTGTTGTTAAATACTTAAAAGAAAATTCTCTATTTTCTGAATATTAAGGTCAGATCTAAAAGGAGGCAAATGCTGTCCTTCACTTCACAACATTTTCTGTGAGGAATCTGTCTATTTGATAGTAATTCTACTAACCCACATGCAGCACCATGCCAAGGTGGCCATATATGACCCCTGGAGAAGAGCTGGCTGATGGGATGAGTGGGAAGGAGTTGTTCGTCCATCCATGTAGACATGCCCTTAGTCATGCTGAGTGAATCACTTTTTAAGAAAAAACTGAATTTCTAGATGAGAACATCCAGTTCTTTGGAACTTATGATAGTATAGTCTGAAGTTAGATCCAAAATTCATGGCTGACTCTTCCCGCCAACAATCCAAGCCAAAATTCTCGACAAGAATAAATATCCTGGAACCCTTGGAGAGTTTGAGATCCAGACCAAGCTTCTGCAACTCACATTCCTCTCCAAGGGTTTGCAAGGTATTTTTTAATTGAATTGTTGTTTTCTTAAAATAATGCAAGGTTTAAAATTTGCCATTTCACCTCCAACTCTGTTTTGTCACTCACAAGCAATCCATACTAACATGTCCAGGTCAAGCATCCAGGGTTTACAAACATGGATTTGCATAACTCTCTCTCTTTCCGTCTCTCAACTTAAAATAAGAATAAAAGTTCTGCTTGTTGGTAAAGTGCACGTGAGATTTGCCCTTTTTTTTTTCAGCTAAGAATGAAAAAGTTAAAATTCTTAGCGCTTGTAACTGTTAAAGTCTGATTGGACACCACCAGCAAGGAAGGGGACAAGCATTGGTGATTAGGGGATCAGCACTGTGGCTTCCTCCATAGACCTCTTCTGATTAATTGTAAAGATATTCCCTTGCAGTCTTCAGGCCTCAATCCTCCAAAAATTCATAGTTCTGCTTAATATTGCACACAGAAACTTGATATAGGAGGAAATCTGCAGAGTCAGGGCCCCAATGAACAAGGCACTGACCAAGAAAACTGAGGGGAAGGAACAGTTTGCTCATGGTCAAAATCAACTGGGAATAGCACCAGAAACAAAATCCTGTTCTCCTTAGCACCAGTCCACCAAACCCTCCCGAGTGGCTCCTTCAATGAAGAAGCTGTTGCTGTCCTCTCTGAAGGACACTTTGCAGTACTGATGCAGGTGGTTTTTCACCTGGGAATGTGCAAGTACAAGCTCTGAAGAGGTAGAGGCAGATAAAGAACATCTAGAGCTTGAGAGAGGCTGCAGCTGATGGAATGAGAAAGCAGGAAAGCTGCCTTCTTGCTTCTCCTGAAGAAAATCCTAAAAGACCAGTTGGAGTCCCTAATTCTATGACACCTGGCAAAGAGTTAAGCACTACAAAGGCTCCAGCCTAACAGCCACACTCTTTGTGAGTAGTTAGGAGCTCTCTGGCCCATTCTTCACGCTTTAGGAGGCCCCTCTCAAAGCAAATATACGTCAATAGTTTAGAGGCAGAAACTATCAAATCATGCTGTGTTACTCAGGAACAGAGAGAAGAAACTGGTATAATGGGAAAAAGAAATGATCTCACCTGCCTGGTGGTAGAGAGGCATTTCTCACAACACTTAATCTAAGAACCAGTCTTAGCCGCTGGCCATATCTATCATTCATCACAACTTAATGAGAGAGGAATTGTCTCGCGTTGGGTGCAGAGCTGTGCAACAGTAAACATATTTGCACTTGTAGTGGAATTCTCTTACCTTTTTTTTTTTCTTTTTTTTTGGTTTTTTTTTTGGTTTTTTTTTTTTTTTTTTTTTTTTTCATATTCAGCACCACACAGCAGGGAATAGTTTGGCTTTATTTAGAACTGCACACTCACTGTGTGCTTTGCAAAGAAATGGATTGGTGTAGTAGAAGCAATGCAATGTGCTGCTTGGACTGTCAGCTCAGCAAGGGCTCACCGATGGATGTGGAGCCTATGGAGATGGAGTGCTGGTCGGGGCGTCAGAGAGATCCTCCTCCTTCAAGATTTCAGGTGCTAATTTGCCAGCAGGACAAAAATAGGAATTGCAGAAATCCCACTGGACACTTGTGATTCTTAGCATTTGAACACCGTTCCTGAGGCTGTGGTGCAAGGAACACACAACTGGATTTCCAACAAGGTAATTCAGATACCGGATTCATTTTAGCTGCAGTGACACCAGGATCCACACAGACCCATAACTACCTGCCTCTCCATCTTAGCCCTGTGGCACAGTGTCTGTGCAGGGTCCTGGTTTTGCTGCTGCCTTACTTAGGAGATGAGGTGAAATGTCATCTTTTAGCCATTTGTTGTTTTCCCTGTGCCTCCTGCTCGTGTCAGGTGAACATGGAGGTATCTCCTTGTGTTTGAGTGTGCTTGCCTTCCAATATTTTCTCTCTGTCCAGCCACCATATCATAAAAGACAATGTATATTCAAGGCCAAACCTACTGATATGAAAATCTGATACAGGAAAGGCAATCCTAGCCAAGTTATCATGAAACTATATGGAAAAAGATATCCCACTGATGTCCAGAAAACAACAAATTGCTATTGAAAAATGGTTTTAGATATGTTATTTAGTGATGTCAAACCCAGCTCTCTAGAGATTTTGCTTTCTGGCAGAGGAGTGCAGTCATAGAAATGTCAGCCTTGGGTTTCGGTAGAAAAAACACTTTGCAAAATAGTAGGAAAGTGAGCGCTTCTTAAAACATACAGCCCATGCTGGGAAGGGAAGGGGATTCTGAGGACTCAAAGGCTCTTTAGGCAGATGGCTTTTCTTGCCTCTGCTGTCCCTCCAGCACGAGGATCACAGTGTTTACCAGCTTTGTGATCCACCTAGACCAGAAGACAAAGTAGCAGTTAAATGAACAAAGTGTGAAGTAAAAAAATATTCTTTCTCTCCCAAAATCTACACTCCTCTAGACAGATTGGAACAACATATCAAGAAACAATAGTACATCAAAATAATCACAGCCAATTTTGGGGTGTAAAAGATGCTGTGAAAAATGACACCCTTCCTTCCAAATGTCAAGTCTTTCATCCTAAGGAAAAAGGTGATGGGAAGTTTTGAAAAAAAAAAAAAAAAAGTCAACGATATTTAATATTAGTAAGCTGGATTTTCACCCACTATTTTCCCCCAAGAGTGTTCTTAGAAAAGCCTGGACTGTTTTTGATTAGATTGAAAAGAATCAACCTGAGGCAAACACTCAATGTGGAAAACCTTCTCTTGTACGGCCAAAAATTTGTGGAGTTATAGGAAATGGAAAGCAGAACATTTTAATGAAAAGCATTGGCTTGGATTAATGATAGGCAGTATTAGCTTCTGTAAAAACGGTATTGCTTATCCATGGATGAGATTACAAATAACCACATTTCTAAGAACAAATTATGGCATGTTCATAGGAGATGCTCCAAAACTCCTTGAAGTCCATGCAAGCCTTCCCACTAATTTCACTGGATTTTCACTTGGATCAAGACCAAGGGCCTGAATTTGTTAAAACAGCTTAAGACAGGAGAGTGTTACTTTGAGCTAAAATTTGCAGCTAATTATAAAAATAGTTGGCCGTTGAAGTAATGTACAGGGAAACCACTGTTTGTTAATGAGAATAGCAATGGGCTTAATATGTCTACCTAGAGGTAATAAATAAATGAGTCTCAGATTTAAAGTCTGGGTAGTTACCTGAAGCCAGGGTGAAGGAAGCTCTACTATTCTTACATATGCTGTATAATAGGCACTGAGTTTGATAAGGCTTTTGGAGGTTTGTCTGGAGACAATGGAGGTTTAATAGTTTAGTGTTTTGTTATAAACACTCTTGCACTAATGTTACTTGAATACATTACTGGATTACAGGCACCAGCTATAGATACACTTGTGAACAAAATACTGCATTTAAAAAAAGGATTTATGTCAAGATTGCAGTCTCACATTGCTTGACACAAAGCATCAAAACTCAGATCTTTGCATGACCTGTTCCTACATGTCTTGTATGTACAACCCTTTTGAACTTTTGATTTTGATCCAATTCAAATAGCTTTCTTCCTTCATCCTATAAATTTCAGTCTGTTTGATCACACTAGTGGAATAGTACAGTTTTCTTCCAGCAGATAAAACAACTCCTTTAAATTCTTGTGGGTGTTAAATGTCTACTACCCCGGTGCTAGTTATAAAAACTGATTCCAAGCTATGTTCCACCTGGAAATGCTTTCATTGGAAGTTTCTTCAAGTCTTTTTACAGTGAGCAGGTTATTTTAGAGCTTTTCCTTTTCGTTGCCTGTATAAATTCATAGACTGTGAATCTAATTCCTGTCTGAAGGCAGGTACAGGTCTTACTCTGAAGGTGCTTGAAACTGATTCTTTACAGCATCAGTAAGTCTTGGTTCTGGGGTTACCAGGGGAAACTCTACACCATAACCAATGCATAGTCTGACTTCTCCTGTACATTTTGTAGAGTTTGTAAAAAATAGAGTTAAAAATAGAGTTAAAAATAGAGTAGCCAGAATACTGAGCAGATCTGGATAACAGTTCAGTGCAGTGTGTGGTCATGGACACTGGTGAGAACCCGATCTGCATGTGTGAGTTAAGCTTCATGAATATTGGGGTGGAGAACAGAGGTCCACAGTTCTCTACAGGTGTAGCTAGGGTAGTGGCTGGATGCAGCACCCATGGCATCCCCAGCTCTCTCTTTGCTTGCCAGGCACAGCTGAAGAGAGACTTTTTGGAACATCCCACCACTGTAAGTGTGGTTGGGATTTATAAGGTCACTGGTTCTTGGTCTGTGCTGTGCGAAGGCAAGCAAGGCTGCTTGGAGCTAAGGCGAGCACAGAAGGGACACAGGACAGCCTGTTTTTCTGGAAAGCCAAGGGAAGCTCTGTGTATCCAACAGATGCTGCAGCCCTTTTCATGAACAGGAGATTAATTGAGATCTGCTTGGCCTCAGCTGAACCTGAAAGCAACCCTCCTTCCTTCTCCTCTGGCAGTCTTGGCCCAAAACCAGCAGAATACTTGTGCCTTGGAGTTGTCCTTTCCATTTGTGAGCCCTACGCACACTCCCACAGGCAGAAGCACGGAGACTACTAAATCAAGAATGTTCTCTCTTTGTAGGTGGGAGAAAGAAATGGGAAGGAAGAAGATGTACCTGGAGACAGGGTGGGGAAAAGCTACAGGGCTAATTTAGGAAAGATGGCTTACTTAGCACAACATACAAACACTCAAAGGGACAGTGTGCGGTAACACCCACCATCCTGGGGGAAAGAGAGAACTCACACAAAAGAGCAGAGCAGGACTGTGAGTGAGGACATGGAGATGTCCTTTTTCCTCCGCACCCAGAGTAGTTCCCTCGCATTCATCTTCCACCTTCTTCCCCACTGGGGTTTTTTGAGGGTAATAGTTAAGGTGGGTCAGGGAAAAAAACCAGATGTAGCAGTTAGAATGGCTCAGGCAGGTAAAAGCTATCCTTTCTCTTCAGAGCAATGAGTCAACACTGACAGGGGCTGAGGCTGATGGTGGAAAAGGGATGAAATTTCTGCATCTGCCCCAGGCCAGGGAGATGGGGTGTAAGACTCCTTGGGAGGGATCTTTAGGCAGTTTGGGGCACAACTGATGAGAAGTGAAATAGAATTTAGTTGTAGGGATGGCAGCAAGGCAGGTGAGGTCCAGCTGCTGGGCAAGGAGACAGGCAAAATGATGGGCACACAGAAGGATGGGAAGAATGGTCTTTCCATGGCTTCCCAGATGACTCTGAAGGTGCATGCATTAAGACTTGCTTATTAAAGGTGATGGACTGACCTTTGCGACTCAGCCAGTCTTTCCCATCCAAACTGGCCCATCCCAGTGCATATATAGGACATTTGAATGGAAATAGGTAAAATCCACAGCTGTTGAGAGGCACTTGGCACAGAATGGTGAGCAGCACAGCCACAGCAAGGGCAGCCTTGAAGCTTGTTGTGTTCCTTCTTCCAAGGGAGCATGCTGCTGCTGAAACATCTGCAGCCTCTCAGACGGGCAGTTGTTGGGAAAACAGCAAGGAAGTGGGTGACTCTGAGATTTGAAGCAAAAGAAGTCAAGAGAAGGACATCTTAGGAAGATGGGTCTGATCGGAATATCACTGAGTGCAGAGGCACCAGCATAAACAGAGGATCTTTGAAGACCCAGCTTTCCTCCAAGCTACAAGAGCACTGTTCACATTTGAACACATGTTCACAGAACACAGTGAACACATGAACACAGTGAGAGGAAGCTCTTCCATCTCCTGGTCTTGTTCACAGCAAAAGAGAAAAAATTTTGGCTTTCAGTTAATATAAAACCCTCAGACTTGAAAAAAATTGGAAGACTCTCTTGTAGCTGAGAAATGTGGTAACAAACTCCGACTCTTTCTGTGGTTTCAGTTTTCTTTATTAAAAAGTAAAAATACTAATGACCTGAATGCATTTGTCATGGGGCTGGGTTGTGTCTGTCATTCTGCTCCATCATCTCACTGAGGCTAAAAGGACACAATAAGGGACAGCGACGCCATCCAGCATCCAGCATACTCTGATATTATTAATATTGCATTGTGAAAGGCCTTTATCAGCTAGACTGCAATGGCAGTGGTGATAACACAGGGAAATTCCTGTGCATTATCAGTACAATAATAATTATATAATTGTGCCCCAGAACTATGCTATCATTAAAGAGGGCTCAGAGATATAAAGAAATTCAGTGTATGAACTCAAAAGAAATTCATTTGGCCAAAGTCCCTCTCACCAGTAACCTACTTTTCTGCCTATTGAGGAAAGAGGCTGATGATCTGCCTGCTCTGCTTGTTTAAGGATCACCTCCAAAATAATGCCCTTTATGAAAAATTTCAATCAGGTTCCAGACGTTATCATATTGCAGAGGCAGCTCTTCTCAGGGTCAGCGACGATTTACATATGTATGGTTTGCAACTTACTGTCAGCTGTTTTATTTTCGGATTTCTCATCTACTTTTCACAGGACAGACCACACAGTCTTGAGCTCAGCCTGGGGAAAAGTGACTGTACAATTTCCAGCATGGCTTTCGGTGAGTTCAGTCCCTACGTTGCCACATCCACCAACCGATTTAGCAAAGAAGATGGGATTTTTTATTTTTTTTTTAATCCTCCCACAGCTTTGCCTACCAGTTTCCTGAAAATCAGAGCTTTGGGTTCATGCTTTAGTAGAGATTATATCTTTTGTATTGGCAATTAAGCAGCATTAGAACTGTGCCATGTGTGTCTCACTGATGCTAGGGCTGATCTCTCACTGAATTCCTCTCCTACCAAAAAAAAGGAACATATTCCTTAAATCTTCCACAAAGCTGCAGAGAAGTGGGTCTGAATTTTCCTTTTGACTTCATCACTTTTATATTGCTTCTCTCCTTTTCCTCCTTTTGCACTATTCAGAGGGAAAAATAGAATCATGCCACTGAAGCTTGAGTTTGTGTTCAGGGAGTCATTGTGTGTTTTAAAAAATACCATTAAATATCAACTTTATAATCAAGCCTGAAAGCAGGATAGGGCTCCAAAACACCCTACCCCTTCCCGAGTATCCAAAACAGGATGCAGAATGAGGATTTTTTTGGACTCATGGAACTTATATTCCTGAAAAGTGGCCAATTTCAAGCCATTTACCTGGGGCATGTGAACTCATATTTCAACACTTCGAATAAGGAAGGCTCCTCTTAAAGGTCTTAACCCCATTGCTGTCACCGAAAGAAAATAGTTATAAACTGCATTATTTTTGAGAATCTGGGTGTTGTTGAAGTGAATTAGGAGTACTCAGACCTATGAACCAGGGCCAGGTACACACCCAGCAGTATGCACAGAGCAGTCTTGTAGGCATGAGTTGGGACAGGCACCTGATATTCAAATGTCTTTTCTAAGTCTGGTCTTCACTTTTATTTGCCTCATTTGCACTTCTTCAGAGGGACATAATGACTGTGAAAGGTACTTCAGGGTCCGAGCAAGTCAAGAGCAATTGTTCTTCCTTTTCACTTCCAGGAAAAGAAACCTGATGGAGAATGAAAATGTTTTCCGTCAGAAAGGCTCATCTTTGTGACACTTTACAGTGATATCAAGCAAAACATGCCTTGTATTGTCCAGCATACACAACCTCTGATTAATCCCATTAACTTCAGGATCCTGCTCACGTGCTTAAATCAAACCACGTGTCCAAGCATCGTGCTAAACCGGGATTGTGGTGCTCTGCTTCTCTGCTCATGGAGACAAGTTGGTTTAATGCAAAGTTCAGCTGAGCTTCTTGAATCCATTTAGAGAACAGCAGCTTACTTTGGAGTACTTTGCTTTTAGTTTCCTGTATTTCTTTGAGCTGGGTGAGGAATCAGGCAGCAGAGAATTAGTGACCAAGTGCAGCATGTCAGACACTTTAACAATGTAATCGAACAAAAAACTTCATAAACCCCGTTTGTCTGGTTTTTATTTTCTCTTCTTAAACCCCACTTTTCCTCCTGCTCCTTCTTGTATGTCATGACAGCACCTCAGGGCTTCAGTCATGACAGACATCAAATGCTAAGAGAGGATTCCTGCCTTGAAGAGATTGTGATCTAATAGAAGATAATGCAGCAAAGATGCAGCAGAGAGAGAAGGAAAGGGAAAGAAGCAACACTGAGAGCATGAGAAGAGCACACGGTGGCTTAGTTGGATGATTAGATGCTTTAAAAAGGCCATAACCCACAAGAATAGATAGTGTAAGAACTAATAGGTCTGTTACAGCTTTTTCATTTCTTTCAATATTTGTTCCCTTTAAAAGATATTGAAGTCAGTTTTGGAGGATGTAATAGACTGAGTTTTGTAATTTTTTTGAAGAGCAGAACATTGTTCTTTTTTTTTTACCTCTTCATCTTTTTAACACCCTTCCATGTGTCTAGAAATTCTGAAAGAAATGAGTCAGTAGGACAGCAAATTCATCAGTGAAGCTCCCGTTGATGTCCTCAGACTAGATGTCTGAAGATATTCCCTCAAGTCCCCTGTCCACTTCTTATTGACAGATTTGACTGCAACTAAACAGTAGGAGGCCAGAAACAATCTGTCAAAACTCCTTTTTATTTTTAATGTTTCAGTAAACACAGCTCTTTAGGGATAACATCTGCTTCCTGAAGAAGACTTCCACTTTGGCAGAAAAGCACTGACATTTACACACAAATTTCCCTTCTCTTCCCTTTTCCTCCCTTGCCCTGCTTTGCCTTCTCTTCCCTTTATGAATTTTTCTCTTGATATACTCCTGAAGTTGATGTTGTTGCCCCATTACCTGTCAAGGCCAGGTTGGATGGGGCTTTGAGTAACCTGGGCTGGTGGAACCATGCAGGGGGAGTAGAACCAGGTGGTCTTTAAGGTCCCCTTCAGCCCAAACCGCTCTACTGTTCTCCAATTCTATAACTCCATCCTTACACAAGAGTTACTTGCTAAGTGAAGCAATTCAGAGGAGGCTACAGCTCCAGCTGCTCTGAGTAGAGTGCAGTAAAAGGGAGTGGAAGATGAAGCTGGCTGGGATACAGTCCCTCAAATAGATAAATAAGCAAAGTTTGGGGCTATGACTATTCCCTTATTTTAAAATTGGCAAAACTTGCATTTATTCTAAAAAATATGTTTATAAGGTGGTCTATTATACCTTATGTACATCAGATTAACTGCAGGCATCTTGGCTGGTCACCCTCAGCTCCCTCCCTAGCCAGTGGAGGTGTAGTCCAGGGAACCAATGATTCATTTCATCCTAAATGAGGTACTTAAAATGGATGAGAAAATCCTGCCTTAGGTACTTGTTTGTCTCCATTGACTGTGAGGGAATGATTTTCTGAGTGACAGACTCACCTGTGACATCTCCTTACAGGCAGCTGGAGGTTGCCAAGGCGGACTCTGCCTTCTCAGGCTGATCCCTCGAGTTTCATTTCCATCTATCTGATTTTGTGCTCCTTCCTTCTTTGTTAGCTAATGAACCTAAATTCTGTCTTCAGATGCTGCGAGATGGGCCTGGAGGATTGGATTTAATTATCACAAAAGTTGCAAATATTTATATTTCTACTGTTGTATGATGGCAGGTGTGCCTTTTCTTGTGGAAATACATCACTACGTTTGTTTGATATAGACATCAAGAAATCTGTTTCGTATCCAAGTGGGTTTATTTACACCAGCTATTGAGAAAATAATCATTTACTGCAGAAATAGTTTCTATTAATATTCATTATCATATGCCTTGAAAACCCGTACACAAAATGTGATCACAGCCTGTATTAGTTCTGTAATTTGTGCACCTGATGTGCAATTGTTTAAGAGAAACTCTCCCCTTGCAACATTCCATAGTATCCAGATGGGAAAGAAGAAATGGTGAAAAGATGTGTGTTATTTCAATTGCAGTCCAGAAGAGCCAGCCAGGTTGAGCTCTCTGTAAAAATGGAGAGTTTTAAAAGCTTAACATGGAAATTGGAGCAGGAAGAAGGTCTTGATGCACTGCTGAGGTGTGTATATACTGAAGGGCTTCACTGAAACTGAGGAAGGGTTGGAAGCTTTTGAACTTGACTTCAGCTTGGAAATTGAATTTGAAAAATAAGCATTAAAATGTTTTTATTGTGGTTTAGTTGGAGATGGAGGAACAGTGAAGTAAAACCTAATTCGAGCAAGTGATTTAGTGCTATAGCACACTGGAAACTCAGCAGCAGACACAAAAAGAGGAACAGGACTTAGGGGTGAGATTCATCTCTCCTAACTTCAGGGATAGGATCCATCTCACAGAAATGTGGGTGTATAGAGTGTGATTCACTGACCAGACGTAGGAGTCCGCTTTACAGTGAGACAAATCTCTTCCTAGGCTCCACCGACCACGTTAACCAGATCCCCGGAGCCGGCAGTGGGAGTGCAGACTTCCAGCTCACATGTAGACTCTTGCATTACACCATCCCACACTACCTCCTACCAGGCTGGCTTTGGGGATGGGATTTACTTCGTCTAATTTCAGACATCTCCACAGCGCACATCTACATCAAGCTGGTCACCCTGGGCTCCCTGCACAGTCAATGGAGAGACGCAGATATTTTTAGGGAATGAGTCACGCCAATGCAGATCTGTCCCTCCCAACTGTTGGGCTACAAAGCCAAAGCCCCTCTTGCTTGATCCTGTGATTCCTGTACGCTCGTCTATATTTAAAAGAAGGAAAAGGAGAGGCTGTCACCCCAGACTTGTTGTAACCTGAAGAACAGGGAGCTGCAGGCTCAGTTTTGCAGAAGGCTTGGAAGACAGGTTTTCCCTTTCCCCATCTGCAGATACTCTTCAGCTCAGTCCCTGAGCCTACAGGCAGCTCCAGTCCGGGGGGTGGCATTGCTGTCACCTTGTCCATGCCTCTGATTCAAGCATCAACATCTGCAGCCCAGTACAATTCCAGACCTGTGGTGCCCCGGTCTGTGGGTTCAGAGCTTGATGTACCTCCGGGTTCTTCCTCAGTGATGTTGAAGCCCAGCTCTGCGCTGTGGCTTCTACACCATGGCCAGGTAGCCAGAGGTGTCACCATCACCTCAGTCATGAACATATTCACCCATTCACTCAGTGGAAATTGGTTACGGCAAACTTCATTGTGATTTTTCCTTTATTTTCAGAGAGTTTTGAACTTGGGGAAATGCTGCTTCACCTCTTCTCGTCTTCTAAGATCTTGTGCCACCAGTGCTCCCAGTTGCAAGACCAATAACAAAGGAAACAAAACCCACACTTTCACATTGCTTGTCTCCTTTGCCCGATTCCTAAGGTCCCAAGATGCCTTTCAAACTGCACAGAGGAGACTTGTAGCCATGATTCAAAGGACAGTGAGTATCCAGCAGCCAGCTGGGCTGTTCAGCTGCTGTTTTGGACAGGAAGGGAAGAAAATTGCTAAATGCCAGGGAAAATGGAGGAAGAACTTTAGATAAGTGGGAATAATTACCTGAGCTGGGACAGAGTCACGATATTGAAGCAAAAGATCTTCATTGTTTGGGTTCCACAGTGCCATTAAATCTTCCTGGATCAGGACTTTGGTATTTTACTATGCGTAGAAGGGGTCAGTTCTCCCTGAGCGATGGCGCTGTTGGTGGGCTACAGTCTGAGCCAATGGTCTCAAAATGTTTCCCTGTAGGACTTTGTCCCTGCCACTTCCAAATTTACTTAGTTCTAAGAGATGTCCGGAATCACTTCTTTTGAAGAGGCAACTGTTGATTTAGTACCGAGCCACAGTTTTTCCAAGCGTAAAACACAAAATATAACGAGCTGCACATCTGTCTCTGCATGGAGACCTGCAGTCCAAATCCACTGGAGACAGGAAGAGCTAATTCAGCACTCTTGCTGAGCTCCATTAATCCACATATTTAATACAAACACAACATTAGAACTAATTCAGGCTCTGATGTAGAAAGCAGATGTAAAGGGTGCATGTGTGTCAGAAAATCCAGCTTTTTAGATTACCCATCATTTGTGGTTTGGATGTTAATGTGGTAGTCAAACCTCTAAGGATTATCTACCTGTCAAGAAGAGAGAAGTAGTAGTGTTTTCTGCTAGGCAAATGTTAAACCACATAAATGAAGTTAGTCCATTGCCAGCTGCCTTAGAGGATTGTCTAAGGATCCACTGTGGTTATCCTGTTTCAGAACTAAAACTTGTTTATCTAGCTAAGTGAATTTAATTATTTGGATTATGTACGGAGGGCAAGATCATCAAGGACGACTCCATTTTCTCTGCTTCAGTGTCTGGGTTCTCAGCAAGTTTACACCAGAGGCCAAAATTTGGAGACTGCAGCACACCCAGGAGCTCTGCCCTGCTGGCCTCTCTATAGGCTCAAATGTTCATTCAGGTATCAAAAAAAAAAAAAAAAAGAATTATTTTCCTGAGC
>VZTE01001671.1:650495-709360 GCA_013397775.1 Eulacestoma nigropectus
GATTATTTTCCTGAGCCAAAGGCACGCAGAAATGTGTAGAGCAGAGACTAGCAGTTAACACCTATAAATTTCTTTCCCATCCTTGAGGATCTGACCTCCTGAATTTCCTTTGTGTCTCACCTGTCAGGTCCTTACTGTGACATATTCCAGTTTGCCCTTGAAAGGGAGGTAACTGCTGGGGGCAAAGCTGGGACTGGTGAGAGCAGCAGTCGAGAGGACATGAGATGAAAAGTATTTAAGGGTGGCCACTGCACAGTTTCCTGAAAATTCAGTGGAAAAAGTTTCCTTTCCCCTGGACAAAATCTATGATGCCCTCCTTGTGCAGAGGCAGCCACCAGCGCAGAGCCTGGCTGGGGCAATAGAGGTGTCGCCGTGCTCCTGGGAAAGGCAGGGAAAACAAAGAGCAACATTACCATAAGGTAGAAACTCTTCGGTGGGGGAGGGATATTTAGTGCTGGTTCTTGTGATCTTTACCATCTGTAGAACAGATGGAGCTTCATTATGAGGAAGGGAACACCTTGAGAAGCATTATAATCTCACACCGGCCCGGAGAGAAGCAAAACCTGACTGCAGTTGAGATCTCTCTCAGGGAGGATTTTGGCTTGTGTTTATGGAGGTTTAGGGAGCAGGGAAAAGAGGCTAATGAGTGATTGGCTCAAAAAAACTGCTGCCATTAATTTTTTTAACATGTGAGATGAGAAGAGAAGGAGTGGCTTTATTTAGTTCTCTGTCTGAAATAGCAGAGTGTATATTTTTTAATCCTGGGAAGCAAGCCTCATGCTTGCACCTCAGAGCTGAAGTTAGCTGGGTGGTTTTTGCTCGCGGGGTTTGGTGTAAACACTTTTATTTTTGCTTGTCTAACCTTTGTGCATTCACCCTCTGTTTGCCCTTTGGAGTGTCTCTGAGTCTGGCATTCTTGCAAATCCCAAACTCTCAGCAGCAAATCTCAGCCTTACCCTCTGTGTTTTTTCTGCATTGGCATGCAAATACCGGGAAACTGTGAGATTCATCCAGCTTATGAGAGGTGGATGCAACACAGATCCCCAGGAGGCTGCGCAGGCATTCCTGCCTCACATGGCCTGGGAGAGCTGGTTGCAGGGAGCCCTGGACTGGGGGAAAGCAGACCTGAAGCCCCTGGCAAGTCTGCGCCTGGCTTCTGCACCTTGGAGCCGTAAATCAGCATCAGCAGCCCCTGGGTTCCACCACTGTCCTGACAAAACACAGCTGAGCTTCAAGTGTGAAATGAAATCCAGGTGAGTTGGAGAGTGTCAGAAACAACGCCACAAAATTTCTAATCCCTAAGGGTGAAGAAGTGCAGGTTTGGGAGAACGGCCTTTGCTTTTGATGATGTCCTAAAATTTCCCTCTGCAAGTTCTCATGGTCAGATATTCCTCATCTCAAAAACTGTAGCCATTAAGATAACCTGGAATGTTCTTACCACCCTTGCAACAACTGTGTTTTCCTGCTACAGGTCTAAGAAACTTTATGATTAAACATCTTGTCCACTGGGTACAGAGCACAGGACTGGGCAGCAAGATCCCAGCTACAGTCTTTCTCCAGCTTCTCCATACAGCTTTTTTCCATAGATGCCTTGTCTCTTCCCTGTGTTTATGCAGTGCCTGTCACTGCGGGGCTGGGGGCTCAGCTTGCCTGCAGCAAGCAGCCCCATCACACAATAAAGACATGCCTCTTTAGAAACTCTACCACCTTCCGTGAATAGCTGCAAGTTTGGTTCTGATCCAAGCAACCTTATCCACAAAGTACAGAGAGAACCTGTCATGGTGTGAAATACTGAACTCTGCCTCTATTTGGAGGAAAGCCACAATTTATCAAGCTGAACACCACAAGGAGCGGATCCGTCTGCCTACCTAAATCTTGCTTGCTAGTTAACAGCTAGGCAGGGAGTTTTGTCTTAAACACTTCTTTTTTTTTTTTTTGTTATTTTTTAAAACTCAGATCATTTATTCAAAGTGTAATGACGACAGTAGATGGGACTCATAACAGCTTCAAAATTAACATAATGATATTTGATAATAATCATAACATTTCATAATATTGATTGCTGAAGAGAACTGACAGCAAAAGAATGTACCAGCTGTCTGTACGTGTAACATCTCCCAGCTTTTTAACTTTTTGTTTCCTGATGGAAAGTATCAAACATAGACTTCGTTCCTTTATTTTTTATTTGTCTGGGGCTCGTTCCTTCATAGAGAGGGAACAGAGAGACAGCAGAAAAATGAACATTAAAGTCTCTTCCAAGGAAGGTAAAGACCTAAAATCCTTGATCTGGGCCCAGATGTATTTTCTGACCTCAACACCTCTTTCTTGGCCATTCTGACCTCAGCACCTCTTGCTTGGCCATGCTTGAACATTCTGAAGAGAACACCCTGATCCAGCACCTCTGGATGCCCTTTGGGACTCCCTGGGCTCCAGAAGCCCATGCCCAAGCCCATGGATGGTGGCTGTGGCTGGAGCTGGTAACAAGAAGGGACTGCTCCCTCAGCTGAAGCTGGGAGCAGTAACACACTTTATACCTGAATTGCTAAACTCTTTTTCCCTCTTTTCTCCTTCCAGCCTCAGAGTAGCTGTGTCCAAACTGCTTCCTGCCCATGGCCAGGTGCACAAACCCTTGACAGGGACAGAGAGCATGAGCCAAAAAACACCCCAGAGACAGTGCAGCCATGTGGGTCACTGCAGCCAGCCCAGGACATGAAGCTGTGATTTTATTTACAAGTACACATGGAGCCTGGATGCTTTGCGGCATTCACGGCACATTTAATCCTTTGCTGGGCAGAGCTGCTCTGGTGCTGGTGTGGCATTTCCAACAGCCAGATGCTTTGAACTTCTTCGTTTTTACCCTAGTGGATGCCTGCAGATGCCAGGCAGGGATTTAACTTTCCAGGTGCTTAGCAATCTCTGAAAAGCTGTGTATGTCAAGAGGAACATTCAAAATCACGAGTCACATCAGCCAGCATTGTCTGGGGAAGTGAAGTGTTTCTCGAGAATATGCAAGTTTGAAGAAGAGAAATCAGCCTACCTCTCTCAAGCCTTATTCCAGCTCTTTAATTATAAAATCTTGCGTTTGCTGAGCTTCTTTTGACCGCTCAAAGGAGAATGAATTGCTAAATTCGTACTGTGGGGAATTTGTATTGTGGGAAATTATTACTGCTCCTACTACAACTTAAGGGTATAAACGCTTCTGCATGCTAAGGAACAGCTCAGAGGGTCTGTGCACAGGGATATTCGTGTGTCTGAGCATTCTCGAGCTCCCATCCCCCTACTTTAACTCCTCTCCTACATTATGGGATAAGTTATAATGCAACCCTGGAAATTTTTGGTGAGGAATTTGTTATGCGCATGTGATAAAATGAAGTAGAGGCAACATCTGTGGCTGGCATTTTCCATCGTGCCATGGAGTTTAACAGTGAAATCAGGGCTGAGATGCATTATTGGAGAGAGAAGGAGGGAAGGAGTGAGGGAGGGAGAGAGAGTCTGTTGACTTAAGAATCCCTCCAAAGAGCATGGGATAAGAAAATAAGGAGACTGGTGGAACAGTCAGTCCTTGTTTGGCTGGCTGACTGCAGATTGAACAGATCAAATATTTACTGGTGCTCCCAGTGCAGAGGAGTAGCTGGATCTCTGGGTGATTGGAAGCAAAGTGATACTGAGCCCTGTTAAAATATCATAATGCCTAATGCATAATGCAATTTTTCAGCCTCTATGCTGCTTTTGAGCTATACCCCTGCTTGGGAAATCTGTTCATCACTGCAATAATTTTCTCCTTAGAGGAAAGTGAGCTGGGTAAGAAAAGATGTATTAGGATTGGGGAGACGAGTGATTTTGTGAAGGGAAAAAGGTGCCACTGATGTGAGTGGAAAGAAACCCTCCGAGGGAAGAATTCATCTGTTGCTGGCAAGTCAGTGGGCAGGAGAGGATGGAGAGACCCATCTCTCTCCAGTCCTTGTTGCAATTCCAGCAGCTCCAGGGCTGCTCCTGTGCTCCTCCCTGAGACAGAGGCAGCAGGTACAGGACCAGCCTACATGGAAACCCACTTTTGGCAGATGGCACTGGAGAACTTTGACCTGGCTTCTGTTGATGAGCTGTCCAAGCCCACGAAAACAAAGGGTTCGTGGGTGAGAGCACACCCCAAACAGTTGCACTGGCTTTAAGGACACCTGGTTTAGGATGGCAGCAGTGCCCAGGTGCCAGTCTGCGTGCTGGGAGATGTGCATAAGGCAGCAGATGTTACAAGTCTGAAGATCTCCTTTATAGCAATCAGGGAAGCAAAAGGAAGGAAGACACACCCTGAGTTTCAGAATTGCTGAGATCCTTCAATCTAATGACTTCAGCTGGATTTACAAACACTTGGCACCTCTACAAGCTTTTCTTCTTGGAGCAGTGGATGTAAAATGAGGGTGACTGCATTAGGCATGGTAGGTGAAAGGAGAATGAGGCTGAAAAGACACATGTGCTTTAGCTTGGTGCTTTCCAGCCTTTTAAAGCCTTGGTAAAATCCTGAAGCTTTTACCTAATGTTGATTCATCCTTGCTCAAGGAAAACATTCTCTTGTTGCAGCGGAGAAGTCGCCAGAGGAAATTCTTAAGGATTTGTCTGATAATGAAAAGATGATCGGAATGGCTGAGTAAAAAGCATAAAATGGTGAGAAAGTAGCAGCAGAGTGGTTTGAAAATAACATGTTCACTTCTCTGTATGTATAGCTCCACTGAATCTTTTGTGTAAACTCTCAGAATTCCTGGAAAAGAAAAATATCAACCAAAGGTGGCATTTTCCAGGAAACTCTTTTAAAAGATTTGTCTTCATATTCATTCAGTAGACACTACCAATACACTTGTGTATGAAATTGTGAAGCCTTTTGAGAGAGCAGTTGAATTAAAGTTTGCAGTTGTTGGTTTGTGAGACAGAGGATTTCCCCAAATATATTGTGCTATAATGCGTTCTTCCTTTTTTTCCTCTTGGTGCAAAAGTCATTTATTTTAAATAATTGGTTTGCCCAATCCAGTTTTTTCTAGGAGTAAGAATTGAACCAATTCCTAAACATAAAAAATGGAAACTTCTGGAGTAAAAGTGTTTAAATGTTCAGTGATCTTAAATAAGGTTTAATGCGGTGATTCTTTCTGGTGCTGAAAGGTGAAAATCAGTTTTTTAAACATTTCCTTTGGTTATTTATCTGAGGATCTGTGGATCGAATAATTGACTTGATGGTGGTAGAACACAAAAATGAAGGATTCAGGAGTGAGAATTAGTAGAAAGTGAGCAAACTGCTCTGTGCTTAAATTCCTGCAGCAAGTCATTTAGTCATGATCTCTGCTAATGAGCTACAGCCCACAGTTTTTCATCCAGTGTGCTTTAATTCCCATGTGTTTGGCTTCTCTGGAGGGATCATGGAAGAGCCAGGTGAGAAGTTCTGCTGCCATCCAGCCTGCATGCAGCTGCAGACTTCAGTTTGAATTAACCCGTGCAGGAGACACTGATTTATTGAAGAGGATTGAACACATTAGAGATGGTCTGCTGGAGAGGAAAGAATGTATTGAAACACTAAGAGAATCTTCAGGGTCAGCCAGATTCAAAATGGAAATCACAGCTGATATTAGTTAATAAACTACTGAGAGAATGGCAGGAGAAAAGATGACTTTTGAACTTGCCAAGCATGTCATCTTGTTGGTAGGATGACTGAAGTGCCTTAGATGCTCTCCATAAATGTCAGAGAGAAAAATACACCTGCTGAGGAAAAATTTGGGGTGTGTGAGTTCGGAATGCCTCATTGGAGAGTCCTGGCTCCCTCCATTACAGAAGCAGCCTGAAGAGATTAAATTTCCAACTTAGATTCTGTAATGAGCTGCTCTGTGAGGAATCCTGAAATTGCCATGCCCCAGAGCTGGTTCCTGAGGAGGGTGAATTTAGATCCCTGCTTTTCTGTGCAGCGAAGGATGGCTGCCCAGGAGAAGGAGGAGAAAGGCTAAAGCCATATGAAGGAGAGGGAGGTTTAGAGCTCCTGAATGCATCCTGGTCTCTGCTTCTCATGCTAAGAAGCAATTGAAATATTAAAGGTAATAAAATGTGATTTAGTTCATGCTGTGAACTTCAGTTATTTACTTCAGTTCATGCTTTGCATTTTATCTGCTGGGCCTCAGACTATGTTGATAAATCACCATGTTCCAAGTACAGAAGGGGGAAAGAACACTTTATTTCATAACTGTTCAATTATGAAAGCAGGGGAGGAGGGAAAAACACATGGATCAATATCACTTTTTCCAGAGTTATCAATATCTCTAGTGTCATCGTTATTTCACCCTTTATTAGCCAAGGATCCTCATCCCCATTTTAAAGGCAGGAATAGCCACTTGCCCAAGAAGCCAAGGATAAAAATGGTGTTTCAGACTGAGGTTAACTTCTTCCACTCTACAGAACTACAGAGTAACACAGTGCTATGATGAAAAAAATATTTCCTCCACCCAGGGAGCCTCTGGACCCAAATCTTCCATGCAGACATGATGTAGCATGTGGAGGTTGTCAACAGCAGCACAGTGATGCTCAGAGAGGAACTGTTATTGCAGCTTTAGGGGCCAACCCTTAAAATGACAAATTGTGACACTAATTGACAGAGTCTCCCATAATTAAATGGAAGGTTGAAAATTGTTTCCTTTTTTTCACTTGCATTTCTATCCTTTTGCCACTCCCAATCGAGGACAAAATGTCAGTCATAACGTCAGCTCAGCAGAGCTTTGTTACTTTATCTCAGTTTTAAATGTTATTTGAATGTTAGCTCTTTACATTGGCTTTTCTTTATTTGATAAAAAAGGCAAACCGATTATAATAGGCATAAAACCATCATGAGAAGGTCATAAAATGCATATTGCTCACTGAAATGAACAGGACATCTCCCATCCTATCTATCTGGTAAATAAATGCTGAAGGAAGTTTCTCTATCTTGCTGTTGTTTATACATTTTTAAGTGTACCCCGATCTGGTATAAAGTGCCAGATTGACAACTCTGCTTGTTGCCAGAATAGTGACAGAATAGACTCCAGGCAGGGTGAGACACCATCATGCTAATCATGTTCCAAGCCTGTTTTGGACCAGACTGGGATGAAAAAAATATGAGGGGTGAAAGATCCAGTGTGTGGCCCATATAACCTTTTGTCTCTGTCGTCTAATATAGATGGTGGCTGCATGTGTCAGAATACAGAATTAAAAAAAAAAAGGAAAAAAAAAAAGAAAACAGCATTAAAATATTTACTAAACAAAGACTTGGCTAAGATTTACAAATACAGTGATTTCAGTGGGGTTGAATGCCATTATTTGTGTGTGCACAATAAAACCCCTTAGAGAGGTGATTTTCAGAAATCATGGAGCACGCCTCTGTGAAAACTGTGCTTCTAAAACAGCACACCTCTCCCTCAAAACCTAAACAATACTTCTGAGTATCCAGCTGACATATAAACAGGACATGAAAATGCCAATAGCTTGTGGCAAGTAGGAAGTTTCACTCTGTAAATTGCCTTTGGATTCTGTTCAACCAAACATCCATTAAAATGGAAAGAAATCCCCAGACCCACAGGTTGCTAGGAAGTCCTTTAGAAACTTGAATAACTACCTGGGACTTGTTCATATTCCCAGCCCAGGAGTCAAATAGGTGCTTTTCCTGATGATCCTGGTTTTGTCAAAGTGGGAGGATTCAAAACTGTCCAGACCCCCATCATCTCTTGCTGATCCATAGTGCAACTCTGGCACAAAAATCAGGTCACATCCATCCTGCTGAAGCTGAAGGTTGCACAGCAAAGTACATGTATGCATCTATAAAATATGTATATCTATACATTATAGCTACCAGTGGAAACAGAAGAGACATTTCCTTAACCTCCATGCTCATTTGGGGAAGAAAAAGGCCAAAAAATACTTTTTTTAACCAGAGAGGTAACATGGCTCATAAGAAAGTTGTTGTTTAGAGGTTTGATGAGGATGTCCTCTTTAAATATAAGGTGGGGTAAGATAAACCAGTACTTCCATGTTTAAACCTGCAGCTGACACATCTGATGGACAAAGCAACAATGGGAGTGTTTTTCGCCTTGCATTTCTCAGGCCAGGAGATGTCATGTCAGCTTTTGGGGGAGTTCTGCGATAAACTCCAATCTGTGGCTGAAAAACCTGTAATCCTTCCACTTATTGCCTCCACAAGAACTGCTGCCAGGGCAGAAACACCTCGGCAGAGGTTGGTGTAGCCCAGAGGCTGGTACTGGTCTGTACACACCAACAAAGCCACGGGGAGGGGAACCTCACTGTGTTGCTTCACCAGCTCTTGCAATTAATTGCATTTAATAGCAGGACAAAACAATAGCAATTGATGAATTAGTGAATTGGCAAGAGATGATTAAGAGAACATAATGTGGCTTTCAGAGCCTTATGACTGGCACTGTGATGTGAAAGGGAGGAAAAGCAGGAAAGAGCAAATGTTTCCATCCACTCATCTTACCTTCCTGTCCTCAGGAATGGGGAAGGCCTGTGGGCAAAGAGTTCCTGCAAGAACTGAGGCTCGTCATAGGAAACAAACCTTGCACTGAAGAACCTGCAGTAGGTGAAGGGGGAGAGATGGATGGGATAGGATGGGAGAAGTGCAGAATAATTTTCCCCGGAGCACCCTGAAGCCCCAGTAACTGCATGAATTAGGATTTCTTTGTGCAGGAGGCACATGGCAGAGCTGTGGACCAAACCCGCAGCTTTGCATTTTGGACAACTTGTACACAAGCGTTTAACTTTACACTTGGGCTAAAGTTCCTTCCAAAATGGTCAAGAGCTATTCAAGAACTCAGAAACAGCAAATGCATTTCTCTGCCTTTTTAAGGGCCACACCTCTTTTAGAAACTGATTTCAAGCCATTTTCAGCCCACTGGGCATTTTGCTTAAGTCCTTTCTTGGACACTACTGACTGGCTGCTTTTATATCAGCAATGTTCTCCGGCTTACCCTGGACAGCAACACTGCCCTGAATTCAGAGCATGTGATCTTATTCATAAAATCTGATTCATTTTTGTCCTTTTCTTCTACATATTACTTTATTTCCCTTATTGCTAAGCTTACACTGCTGGGAAGCACTCTGGCCTGGGACACTGAACACGTTCATATTGTGTTATACATCTCCACCCCTCTTTGTGATGGAAGGATTCAGGGAAATTTGTGTCCGTGACTGAGCCTGAAATGAAAAGCAACCCATTGCCACTTCAGTTTGGATGAGGAGCTGTAGGCAAAATGCTACCCTTTGAAAAGCTATGAGCTTTTGAGACCCCACAAGGCTTTCCATCTTACAAACCACATGCTTTTTGGGGAAGGGAAAGTTTGGGTGCCTTTCCTGGCATGTGTCTGGGTGATTCCCGTTCAGATGTTGCGTTCGTACCCGATGGACACTTAGCCAGGTTCAGCAAGCCAAGGAAGTGCTTGGCTGAGCAAAAGAGTTATTTGGGGCTTGAGTCATGGTGGAAATGAACCTCCCTGAACGTTGAGGCCCCAGCCAGGATTGTGAAATCACTGTGTGTCTGGACATCTCTTCTGTGAATAACAGCTTTGCTCAGTTGACTTTTAGAATCCCTTTTTTTGGTCCTAATACTTCTACAACAACATCTTGGGGGAATTTATCTTAATCCACAACATGCTTATGTTTCTGTTCGTCATAGTCTAAATTTAGGCAAAGAAAAAACTACAGTCCACTTATTCTCCCTACTGAAAAAAGAGGCTAAGAGGGAGCTTTTACTGTTTGCACAAGCTAATGGAGATACATCTCCTAATTCCCCCTTTGTCTTGAGCAGATTTGAAGCTGCTTCTTGCTTGCTGTTAGGGCTGGTAACTGATAATAAAGGTAGCAATTATTTTTACATTGCAGGGTGCTCAGTACAGAGGCTATGCAGGAGTGTCATTACTAAACACTATTCGATATTTATTCATGTATGTAAATTCCACTGGTTGAAATCTTGACACATTCACAGCATCACATATTTCATTCAGTTTATCCTCTGTAATTGTTCCCAACTGCTCAACGACTCTGAACGATGAGTCCCATTGAGAGCAGGAGGTACAATGAGTGTAGTGGCTGTTGCTTCATAAATAATCTCAGAACCCTGAGGACTGCAAATGACCTTCTTGCATTTGAGATTGGAAAAAGGAGTGCACTGCTTAAAAGCTGTTTGGTGGTTTTGAATTTACAGTCTGAGTCACAGATGTGCTTCCTTACTTTTTCTTCTTGAGGAGAAGGTGGATGGCACAAAGGGGTATAAGGAACACGGGGTGTAAGAGGTGTGAAAGGGTCATTGCTGCAAGCAAAGTTGATAGATTTACTCTAGTTTGCTTTTTTTCTTTTACTATTTATTATTTAGAATCAGACTGTGCAGTTGACAGGAGCTTCTCGTAACTTAGAAGCATTTTAGGAACAAAAATTTTAAAGTGGATGTATACAAAAAGGTATGGAGGCTGAAGAGCAGTAGATTAGCATGCTACAGCTTTTATTTAAAATTTTTCTCCTGATTCTTCGTCTCTATCTGGAAAGCATTTTGCCATGACTGACTACATTCAGAAGGTTTAGTTCAGTGTAACTTCTGAGCCTGACATGGTGGCCATATGCAACACCCAGATTTTCCCAAAAACTCTGTCCACATTGTTGGCCCTGGCATCATTGGAAATGCTTGGGAACTATTCCTGAACTGCCTGGCATTTATACTGCAGAGTTAGAAGTGCTTTGCAGTGGTCCAGCCAAAGATAAACCTAAGACAATGGAGTTCTGACATGTTATTTGGGCACTGCTTGTTTACTTACTTCTTAGATACATCAATGCTGAAATTTCACTCTCTCCTCGCTGCTATGCCCCAGGGTGCTGCCTGCCTCTGAAAGCATCAGCTGGTTCAGATGAGGGAAAGAGACCCCTCTGAGAGATCTGAGCTTCAATAAGACAGGGATTATGCCTTTCGCCTTTACGCGGGGCAATTTGGAAGACACTGCTAAACATGTTGAAAGACGAAATCGGGAGGCGAATATTTTCAAAAGGCAAATCAACACCAGCACAAGGAAAGGAGGAAAACAAAACACCCAAGATTTTTTTAACCTATCTGGGTGTTGCTTGTTGCTTTAAGCAACACTTGAGCATTGAAATGAAGCCCAGAGAGGAGGTGGAAGAATACAAACATTATTACTATGTGTAAATGTGGATGTTTCTGAAGGAAGACTTGCCACAAATAATCACAGACTAGAAACTTGCACTGGGGAACCAAAAAATGAATGGCTGGAGTCCCAAGCCCAGACAAGTGAAAGACAATTAGCAAGCTTGATCTTGCAGCAGGAAAATAGTGAGGACTTTTTAAATGAAGTCTCATTTAAAAACAAACAAAACTGATCCTGGCACAAATCTGATCTTGGCCATATTATTGCTGCCTAAAGTTTAAGAACTGCACAGTACTGATTATCATCATGGAAGGGGTGAGAAGCTGCTCCAGGCTCTGGCAGAAATTACAGCATCTTGTCTTCCACACACCACTCCCCTGCAGCTCCAGATCACTGCCTATGTGGCAAGAGGCTGTCACTGAAACCTTGGCACAGCCACTGCGTGCTACTGACAAGAAGCACTTGCTGAGCTGATGTTCATGGTCCTTTGACATTTGTCCTTTTCAATTGTCTTCTTTGAACTAGGTGATGTTTGACTGAAAGCATATGTTGGCTGCTTGTACAAAGAAAGTCATGACCAACCAGCACATATAAATGACAACTGGTCTTGTTGCTTCTCATTAATAAGAACAAATTTGAGAGGATGTGGTTTATGCTCACCCTGACAAGGATCTTACATCGTGTCTGTCTCCAGAGCAGGCTTTGGAGCTTAGGAGTTTTGTATTTCTGCTCTTCCATGATGTAACCTGGCCCATCTGCTAAGTTCAGTCTGCATCACAAGCTTAGCAGGAGTTGCTGTGGAGAGAGCAGAGTATGAATGATGAAAAGGAGCCTTGACCAGCTAAGCTGCAAAAGCTTTTGACAAGAAAAGTCTGTATCACTGTCACAGTAATTAATACTGAAGAGTATTTTGGTGCCATGAATATTGTACTTAAGGAATTATATCAGCATGTTAAAAATGCATCATGAGAGGGCACATTTCATTTGACTTAGTTTCAAAAAGGAGCAAGTAATAATACAATTACATAAAACCATGCCAGCAGGGAAAATCATCCTTTCTTCTCTTAGATTGCTGTAACCAGACTCTTTCAATTATAGAGATCCCAAGAATATGTGCATTTGTTAAATTTAAGCTTATCAAGACTCCGGCAGTACTGCCCAGTGTTGCCAACTACTTATCGGGTGGTCTTAGCAGAAAAATGAAACCTTTCCAAAAATTGCATGCTGAACTAAAGGTGTGACCACACCTTTTGTGCAGTGTGCAGCTCTGGTCCTCCAAGCCAGAGAAAGATCCATTAGAACTACAAAAAAATGTTGTTGAAAAGGTGGGGAGGTTGCTTGCAAATATAAAAAGGCTTTATTAGAAAAGTGCTATACCTGTGCTAGTAAATGAAATGGTCTGGGACCCCGAGGACAGGTAGCCCAGCCTGGCTTTCTTATGCACAGCTAAACCCTTGCTCTGCAACAAAACAGGTGGGTCTGCTGCCTCCTGGCAATCCCTGTTTGGTTCTGTCCTGGGGAAGGTGTAGCATTTTCCTTGCTGGAGAGTTTAGAGGTTAAAAAAACCAGGTTAAAAACCATCAGGAATAGTTAAGCTCTACCTGAACCTGCCCTGGGACTGGGACTCGGTATCTTTCTTCCAGCCCCAGAGCTTTCAGTTCTGTTGCTTTATAAATATAACACTTTTTGCCCTCAGACGTGCTACAATTTTTCCAGGCACTTTTCAAGTCTTACCTTTAACTCTCTTCTGAAGTGGCTGCAGGAGGTGGTGAAGTAATCCTTGTTCATAACAATCTTTGTATTGTCTGTCTGCACACAATGTCCCTTGGGATCCAACCCTGGGATTGGATGTGTACTAGACATGACTATTTTAGCTATCACCTTTCTATTTAAGCTGTAGGATGCTGCTCTGCTCTTCCTTTCATTTGATGGCGTCATCTGTCCTATTCTTCTTCCAGCTTTTTTGTTTGTTTTGTGTTTGCGGAAAGTTCCTTGATTCTGAACTAAATAGAGAGGTCACTAATGGAAACCCTGAATCTGAAACACTGGGAAGTGAGAGAAAAACTCTGCCCGGCTTTGAGGGACAACTTCTGGGTGTGTTATGAAATTTGCCTTCATTTTTGTGTTTCATTTTGAACACTAGCCTAGAAGTGCAGGGACATTGGCTGCTCCGCATACATCAGCTCCTGGCTCTATCTCCAGTGACCTGTACTCCAAGCAGTTATTTGCACCAGGATATACTCCAGTTTTACATCCACCCCATGCAGTTATTGATCTTCAGAGGGCAAAGAGCAGCAGGGAGATGGGAGGAGAGGGCAAGTGACACCAGGGGACAAAGCTGCCATCTGGGGACTGAGTTCCCAGGAGAATAAATGTTCCAGCTGAGCTTTGTGCTCTTCCCCACTAAGTGTTAGATGCCAAGCCTGATTAATTCAGCCTTCTCTTTCTTTGTCATCGAAACCTTCGTTGTGGTCTAAACTCATGAAAAACATGTTTCTTTTACCAACAAATTGATTTGATTTTCTTTGATAAATTATGAGTTATCATAAAAGAAGAAGCACTTTTTGTGCCTGGTGACAACTTCCTTTGAGGCAGAGCATATTAATCTACATCCCGCACTTGCTTTGAAGTCAGAACAAAATCCCAGTTCGTGATGTGTGTGCATGAAAAAGAGACAGACAGCAAGCTCAGTTCTGTTCTGCTACGTCTGTGTAAATCCAGATCAATGCCAAAGCTGCAACAAGGATAAGGATCGGGTCCAGTATGTTATCTCCATGTGTATCCCATGCTTCGTAGGAAGCAGGAGACAGGAAAGGGAAAAGCAAAAATTCCCCATTTTGCCCAAACGTCATCTCACCAGTGAATGATGTGTTGACCGAAGGATGATCTTGCACATTAAAGGTAATATTATGTATCTGTATAGAACAGCTTAAAGTGAACCAGTAATAAAAAAAGTCAAAGGAAGCAGTTATGGTGGTAAATATCAGGGTGACACAGACAAAATAAGTAAAAATGTTTTTTACTGACACAGCGTCAGGAAGATGTAGAGCTTGTTTCTCCACTTGTACCAGTTTTACAACCACATAACTCACTGAATGGCAACAGAATAATCCTTGATTTGTGCTAGTTCAAGAGGGTCAAGCCATTACCCAAATTCTTAGTCCAGCCCTCTCATTTCCTTTTGCCATAATACAACCTCTTCCTTCCCAAATCTGCCACTATGAAGCCTGTGAGTCTCCTGCTCTGACACCTCCAGCACTGAGGGACTGGATATCTGCAGGAAGATCCTCCTGCCCTGTGTCAGCATCCATGAGAAAGGAGTCAGATCTTACCTGTGGCTGTCAGCATCCCATTTGCAAAAACCTTGTTCAAAGGCAATCTGCATAATGCTGAATATAATGCTGCAGCCCATGGAAACCCAAAGAAAGGGTTACAGTGGAATGGAGGTAGCTTACCTTTTGTTCACCATGCATCACTTCCCTTGCTCTGATCTCCTCTCATTCTTTTGGCCAAAATATGGACCTAACTATCACCCTTGAATTTGGGTATATATATAATAATGTGGCTCAAGATTTTTATTTCTGGGACATGTCTAAGCACACCTTGGTAAAGGAAAGCTACTGGGTAGGAAGAGGTCAATACAGAGAGGGTAATGAAATCACAGGCATCTCTGCTCATATAACATGGGAAAACCACAGAATAAAATAAAGAGGTGGTGAAACCATTGGGAAGGACTGGTTTTATTATCATCATTGTTGGAGTCTGCACCACAGCCTGTAAGGCCCAAAACCACAGAAGCAGCTGGTCCACTTATTGTGAGAGAGCTCCCTGCCTTCAGTGTGGTGAGGATGTGCTCTGCAAAGGATGAGGACAGTGTACTCCACCCAGCACAAGGCCACTGGGGCAGGTTGCCCAGGACCTATTCCAGCTGAGTTTTTAGTATCTCCAAATGATGCCACATGCTCTCTGGTAGCCTATTTCAGTGCTTGAGCACCCTCAGTGTAAAAAAGTTTTTATTTCATTTAAATGGAATTGTACATATTTCAATTTATGCCCATTGCATCTTGTCCTGTCCCTGGACAGCACTGAGAAGAATCTGGTTCCATCTTCTTTACGCTCCAGATTAGGTATTTATCCACTACCTACTTGTTCTTTACATGTTTGGAAAAGGCTTCCATGAAGATTTGCTCCATCATCATCCCAAGGATCAAGGCAGGGATGACTGGACTGTATTGAAGACCTTAGTGACATTTGCTTTCTTCGATTGCTCAGGAAGCACTCCCAGTTGCCATGATCTTCCAAAAATAATTTAGAGTGACATTTGGCCAGGTCCTTCAGTGCTCCTGGATGCACACCACAAGGTTCCAGGGACTTCTGTATATTCAGATATTTTAAGTGTTCCCTAAACTGATCCTACTGTACCAAGGGCAACTCTTCTTGCTCCATGCTTTGATATAGGGTTCTGGGATTCCTAAAGGCAAGTCTTATCAGTGAAGGCAAGAAAAAACCGGTGCAACTTCCAGCCACAAAAAACGAGGCAGCCTCTTATCTTTTTTACCTCGTAAATAATTGCAAGAAATGGTGTTTAAACTGAGATGAAACAATGTAGAATGTAGAGGCCAAGTAGTGTAGTGTCTGAAGAAGACACTAATGCAGCTCAGTCCTTCCTACTGTTTGTGTGATTGCCAAATAAATGCTTTTTTTACTGGAATAGCAGCCTCTTTGACCTATCAAGTATGTTACAACCACTAATGCCGTGGTTTGCTCTTGTGCGTTTTCCTTACAAGCCTATAAACACTGTAGAGTCTTGCTTATAAATACTCTCTTAATTACACAAACGGCTCTTGGAGTCTTCAAATGGCTTCCCTTTAGACACATCTGGCTGAAGAATCTGAGGTGTTTCTCAGTGGGTGATAGTAAGTGAAACAACCAGAATGGAAAATATGCAATCCGGATGGTTTTGGATCTATTTCAACAATTATTTTAGTGTGTGTTGTATATAAGGGATTATTTGCATCTGTACAATCCTTGGCTTTTCTCTTAAAAAAAAAACAAAACTTTTTTTTTTCTGTGAAGGCAGGGTGAGAGGGGAAAGAATTGTTTCTGATTCTTATCAAGAAATAAAATAACACAAAGTACATTTTACGAAAGAAGAGGCACACTGTGCCTTTTTTTTCCACTGGCCTACAGCCTAAGGGAAACATTCACTGGCAAATCTAAAACTTGTTCAAAACCCTTTGGAGAGGCAGACTATTATTAAATTATTTATTTTATCTTTGAAGTGTTTCCATTTTTATACTGTTAAGGATTTCTCTGTAAAAGCCGGGGTGCCTGAGAATATTTGGCCTGTAGTGATCTTTGAAACATAAGCCTCTTTTTTTTCCCCTCTCTGTCTTTTCTTCTCCCCCACTCTCTCCGTCCCAGTTTCTTCCCAAAATGAATGAGGATCTGTCTATTGCAGAGAGTCTGTACTCATTGGGGAAATTTAAGGAGATCTTAGTAGCTGGAAACAACTAGACCCTAGTTTACACTGTTTGCTCAATTCTTTTTTTTTAGGAGAAACAGACCTGGCAGAATCAGAAAGGGTGGGAGACATATTCAAATGCTCTCGAGCACTTATTAAAATGTTATGTAATTAAATGTTAAGATCATGCCTGTAGCAGAATCTTTTGAAATAACTGTGCTAGCTGGGCCTCCTGAAACCAGCACAGGAAAGTAATTCATTTAAAAGGTTATTGGCCATTGAGGCATATGCCTTGGGGACCTAATTTAATGGGAGAACTCCCATTGCCTTGCGTGGGCTTGAAGAGGGCCTGCTGTTGTTTCCCAACACGATCCTTGCGGGTTTGGAGGACAAAGAAATTGTGTAGCCATATGAGGAGCACAGAGCTTCGTGTCGGGGTGAGGTGTTGGTGTGACCCCAAGGGGGGTGGCAGCAGAGCTGGGGGGGCTGAGCCTCCATGGCCGGTGGGTACAGGGCACAGGAAGGATGCTCTGCTGGATGCTGGATGCAGAGCTGCTGCCAGCAGGAGCTGCACTGCTCAAAGACACAGGGGCTGTCATTGTCTCTGCAGGATTCCATACTGGGTAGCAGAAAGAGGGAACACAATACACAGGCTGGCATATGAGCCTGGTAGAAATGTGCTTTTTAAAACAGCATGACAGGGCTGTGTTTTCAGTGTCAGTTTCCCAGTTATTCCAAGGAGGGTAACTCTGTTCTTGCTGCTACGGGCTCAGGGAGCAGAAAGGGTCTGAGTGTTGGGGGAAATGGATGCAGAGGTGCAGCCTGGGCACTGTGAGCTCCTGTGTGTCATCCCCCAGTGTGGGATGTTCCATGATGAGAGGGTGAGTTGTGTGGAGTTGTGTGTGTGGAGGAATTAAATAGCAAAAAAGGATGTGTTCTCCCATCGGTGGGATGGGGACTCGTTGTGTAAGGGAGCATTTCTCTGCATCTGGGTTAAAGCTGAGCTCAGCAGTGAGGAGTGGGAAGCGTAGAGCAGGTCCCAGTGGCTGATGAGGCTTATGGTGCTGCTTCCCACCAGTTAGTACTAACCCATAATGACCATCATGGGGAATTCCTAGATCCCAAGATTGCTGGTAGTGAGATGTTTTCCCTTTTAGCCAGATCTCTGATTGGAGGGCACAGCTAAAATGCATTGAAAGCCTGTACACAACGCTCCATTTGTATTGCTGGACTTTATTCCACGAGGGAGGGCTTCTGTGCCGGTCTGTTTTGTATATGATGATCAGGTAAATGAGTCTCTTCTTTCTGGGGAGTAATGGGCATCTTTCTTTAGTGCAGTCTGGGTGGCAGTGGATCATCTCACACTTTTATCACCCAGCATATTGCCTGTCATTAGAAATCTGCTCATCTTTCCGTCATTTCTAAGGTTGGTTAAGTGTACACAGCTGCAAACGCCTTCAGGTGCTGCCCCTGCTCCCACACCTCTGCTTTTACAAAATATTTGAAACTTAACATGCTGGAAGGGCACCTTGTGAAGGGGAACTCTGCTGCTACAAATATAAAATCACACTTCCATGGTGTCTAGTGTCAGGTCTCTGCAAGGCCAGATCAGACACCTCTACAGACCTGTGTCTGGGCAACAACATACCTTCCATGAACTTGCAGGAAAGGGACAAGATAATTGTGGGAAGACTAACCTCATGATCTGACAGAGCAATTCCTGATACGGGTTGAATCTCTGAATAGCTCTGAACAACTGGTAACCCCTACTAAAGCAATTCTCTATGTCACATGGTCTTAGATCCAGAGCTTTGACCCCAAAGCCAGAAGTGGTGTGCCATCAATCCATGGCTTAAGCTTGCTTCAGGATCCATGTTATGATGGGAAAGCATAATAAGTCTAATGCCCAGATGTCCACATTTTTTGTGAAATGCACTCAAGTGGGTGCAAATAATGATTATAGGACCCGAAAGAAATATCAGAATATTAATAATTGAGAAGATGGTGTTATTCTGTGTAGCCAGAACAACGGGCTAGCTTTTGGTTTGGGGGAAATCAGTGGAAACCAGTGATACCACATTTCAGCTCTTGAAAGGGCCAAGTTTGGAAGGACCCCACTAAAATCAAAGGAACTGTGTCTGGGAGCGTCCCTGAGGCAACTGCTTCTGCTAGACTGAAGGATTTTCAGAACAGGGTACAAGGAGAGAGGGAAAGACATTTTCCTTGTGTACAACAGAAAAATCAGATCCAACAAACAACATTATTTTTACGTCCCCTGAACCACACTGTGGGTTTTTTTCAGTTTTTTAACATTTTCATCTACTACTTGCAAAGCCCTACACTCCGGCTCCTTCTTAGCAGATGGAAATTGGAGGGGAAGAGAAAAAAAAAAGGCTGCATGTGGTGGCATATCCATATGGCATTCAAGTGAAAAATCACTTGGAACATGGGGCCTCGTGTGGGGTCACAGCCTCCATACGTTCCTTGACGGGTGCAAAGGGTCCTGAAACTTGTTGCTGCTGTAGCAGCGAGGGAATGGGGTTGGTGCAGCACAGGCTGAAAATTCCTGACACAGACTGAGGGGAAGGCAAGAGATATGAACATCCCCCAAGGTGTTTCATTGCCTATCTGCCCCCAAAATCCCAGGCACCACTGGGAAGCCAGGCTTCTGAGTGATTTGCAGCCTCTTGCTGTAAAACGATAATTGCATCAGAGCAAATATACACCAGCTTTATCATGCGTAATAAACTCCATCTGAGAGAAACCCTCTCCAGCACGGAGGATCTGCAGAGGATGCTGCAAGCCATGTGGGGAGGGTTTCAGTGCTGCAGGAGGCTTGTGTGGGCTTTCTGCCTCTCCAGGAGGACATGTGAGGACTGCACGTGCTACGGCAGAGCACGAGCGGATAAAAGAGATGTTTGTGCATTGTTCTGAGAGGCTCAGTGTCTGCTTGAGTCATCTGAGCAGCTCTCTAATGACAGACTGGCTTCAAGCAGGGTCTTTTCCTTTATCCCTTCTGTTACCTAAACCTGTTCTGAATTTATCTGGTACATCCATTTTTGGGTTCTCATTGACTTCAGCAGGTTTGGCATCAGCCCTGTGTTCTCCTGGGTCTGTCTGTGATTCTCCTCTCTGTTTACGTATCTGTCTGATGTATTTATTTTTCCTGGTACCCACCACTGCAGTATATAAGGCAGGAATCATCCTCCACAATGCCAGTTTCTTTTGGCTTCTTTCCTGTGCGTGTTTGGCTTTGCACTTTTCCTCTAAAGTTATGTCTGGGATTCTCAGTTATCCTGCAATGTTGCTCTGACTGCTGAGATGAAGGGTCTCCTGCCAGCTTCACTGGGAGCAGACTCAGAGCAGGGCTGAGTTTTCCTGAGTATCCTGCCTTATCCTGAAAGAGAAACAGCCTGGAGTTGCTGTGTATCCTCCAACAAACAAAAGGTGATTGGCTGTGACTTTCCCAGAAAATCAGGCAGGCTTCAGACACCCTTTCCCACCTGTCCAGGCTTAAGCGTTAGTTGTTGCATCTCTAATAAGGAGTTAAAACAGAGGAGGTGGAAACAGTTTTAAGGAAAATAATATTATATGCAAAAAGGAAACTAGCTGTATTCAAAACATATCTAGAATTATACATATAGATATGGAATGAAAATCATATATATATATATATGTATATACACACATACACATGCATATATAAAATCATATAAATTCAGAATCAAGGCAATGTGTGCTTGCAACCCACAAATCCAACCATACCCTCAAAAGAAAGGTGGCCATCAGGTCGAGGGAGGTGATTCTCCTCCTCTGCTCCACTCTTGTGAGACCCCAGCTGCAGTGCTGTGTCCAGCTCCGGGGCCTTCAACACAAGAAAGACGTGGACCTGTTGGAACTAACCCAGAAGAGTCCACAAAGATTATCAGAGGGCTGGATATTCACCTCTCCTATAGAGTTAGGCTGAGAAAAGTGGGATTGTTCATCCTGGAGAAGAGAAGGCTCTGGGGAGACCCTAGAGCCCCTTCCAGTGCCTAAAGGGGGTACAAGAGAGCTGGAGAAGGACTTTGGACAAGGACATGGAGTGACAGGACAAGGGAGGATGGCTTTAAACTAAAAGAGGATAGGTTTAGGTTAGCTATTAGGAAGAAACTCTTGCCTGTGAGGGTGGTGAGGCACTGGAACAGGTTTCCCGGAGAAGATGTGCCATCCCTGGGAGTGTTTAAGGCCAGGTTGGACAGTGCTTGGAGCTACCTGCTCTAATGGGAGTGGTCCCTGCCCATGGCAGGGGGGCTGGAACGAGATGATCTTTAAGGTCCCCTCCAACCCAAAACACTCTGTGATTCTATGATTCTATACCCACAGCCCCAGACTTCCATGTATGTAAGTCAGTCATGGGAGCAATCCACTTGCTCACACCCAGAGTGCCAAGAGGAGTCTGCAGAGAAGTCACAGGACTGCAGCACTTGCAGTCCTCAGGATCCTCTGAGGCCGACTCTGGTTCAGCCTTTTGCCAGTTGGTTGCTGTGATCTTCCCGAGCTCCTTTGCAGGGAAAACCAGACAACTGATGCTCCAAAACCCCCTGAAGTGAGGGGAAGTCTTGGGCTGAAAACCAGCTCTGTGCAAGACCTTCATGTACCCAGTGTTAGTGATTCAGCTCCAAGACAACAAACAGATTTGTGCCCCTTATAGCTCTTTGTCAAAAAATCAACCCACTTATGTGCTCTTATTTTGTATTAAATACTAATCTTACAAGCTCTGAGATGAACTCCTCATTAGTAACTATCTACGAACTTCAACTGTTTCAGATCAAGTCGGTTTTTACTTCTAATTTTTCAAAAGAAAAGAACTTTGTGGAATTTCACCCTTCTCCTAATTTCCTTGTTTGTGCCTAAGCAGTCCTTGGAGGGCCTTATAAGAGGTGTGCACCTCTAAGAATGTGTTCTTGTAGCAATAAAACAAAAGATAACCACATCTAAATGCAGCTAACACTCGTTAATCTATTGTGGACTGGAAGTCCAAGAAGTCAGTCATTATGTATGGACAGTTTTATACCAGGCATGAGTATTGCCTGGCATGGGTCCTTCTTTAATTGCATTATACAAACATAACAGAAAATTGACCCAAAGGGGGAAAACAATTTTATCCTTAGAGCACTCTTCTGACTAAGTACAGAGCTTTTAATTAAATTCCCTATACAAAGTGACTGCCTGTCTCTCATGTTGAGCCTAATTGATATCAAAGCCATCCTTAAAATCAATATTTTTTTCTGGAAAAAAGAGCAAATACCGTCTCCACCCCAACAGAATTCAATAAATAATTTGATAGTACTTGACTCCTAACTGTAATCTTTGTCTCATTTGAGCAGAATATAAAGTGAAAATTTGTCCCCACTGCCCCCCAGCATCCCCATTGCATCACAAATCAGGCGCCACAAAATGTCACTATTCCTCCTCAGCAGGTCTGCTGTTTCCATTTATTTCGGCGCACCACGCTGAGTAAAGGAGGAATTTGAAACCTTCAAGTGGCAACACATTTATGTGGCTTTTGTTACCTATTTTATATTTTTCACTTATTTATGATTACGGTTGCAATTGGATCCCATTAGAAGTCTCAGGGAAGATCAAAGGCTTGTTAGAGCAGGCAGTAGACAAACCCACACTCCCCCAAGGCTGCTGGGGAGGGTTTGCAGTGCACTGTACCCCAGCTGCAAACCCCTAAGCAGGTGCCTAACTCTACTCCTAGAAAAAAAGATGTGACCCTGCTTTGAGATGGCAAACACCCAAATCAAAGACCAGGTCTTGTTCCTCACCTTTGCTTTCTCCTCTCCTTCATCTTTCCTTCTTGCTTTGTGAAGGGACCCTGTCAATCTGTCTCATCAGAGCTGGCAAGAGATTTGGCTCCCTTTGCCAGGAGCAGCTTATAAAACCGATGGAAAAGAGCAAGAAAATTAAGCTAAGTAATAGGGCGGTTGGTTTTGGGTTTTTAATAATTATTCAGCCAGATTTAGTGAAGCACAGAGCTGAAAGCCTGGCATTGTTTATTGCCCCACCAAAAAGATGGTCTAACCGTAAGTCAAAGCAGAGTCATCCTGTGCAGTCCTTTTGCAATGTCTGTTCCTGATAAAAGCAGGAATAATCTCTGCAGATACCATTGCCTAGCAAGGGAGCACAGACTTGAAAGCTCAGCCCTGATCTCCAGTTTCTCTCTGTAATGTCTCTCTGTTGATATTGGCCCTCAGGGACTCTTGCTACAAGCACAATTTTCTTTCAAGAGCGTATGCTAATCGTGGCATTAGGGGTGTATTTATGATCTCTGGCTGACTGTGGCAGGTAGGATTGGAAGGGAAGTGATACTGAGTCTGCAGACAGATCACACTCATAAAGCATGATTTTGTGCTTCCCCCTCACCGTGACACCCTGAAGCACGGGGGATTAGCATAAAGAGAAACCCGCCTCGGTGTTATTGGAATAAAATTTCATCCACGATCCAGGCAGCCGAGCCAGCTCCATGGACCCGGCAGTGTGTTTGTGCATCTGAATAAAGACCTGAGAGCTGGTTTTCCTAGGCAAACAGCAAGGCAGCCTGCTGTCCTGTGGTTTGGGAAAGGAGCAAGGCTGGGGGAAGGCTGGTGGCATGGAAAGATTATGTTATTTTACTTCATTGTGCCCAGTCCTTTATTCCAAGAAAACATCATTCATTTAGCCCTCAAGTTTATTTTGCTTTCAGTGGTTTCATGCCCGGGCACCTTCCTGTAGTCCAAGTCAGAAGCAAAACTTGCTCATGGCAAAAGGACATGGGAGCCACCTAGCCCTCCTAAAACATCCCCTTTTGGGGGGATTTCTCTTTAAGGTCTGCATCCCACAGCCCTTTTAAAGCTTTGCTGCTGTCTTTGGCAGACGAACAGGGCCGGAGCGCTGTGTGAGGGTGTTTGTGCACACCTGGGACCGCAGCTGCTGGAGGGGAGCGGAGCCAGCACCCGCCGCCACACACAGAAGGCCCTTGTAGACGGCGTGTGTTCAAACACACCACCAGCCCTCACCCAACATAAACTTGTTTCAGCCACACGCAATACAAATAAAATATTTAGCAGAGGCCGGCCGTGCATCTGAATGCCGGGGGAAAGTGAGAAGGGCTTGAAATAAATACTGACGTGGAGGTGTCAAGGCTCACGGGGAGTCAGGTGGATGTGTCGCTGTTTTATAGGCTCTGCTAAATGATCAGAGCCTGACTCTGCTCCCGGCTGCTGTGGTGTAAATCTGAAACAACTCTGCCGATGTTAGAGTTACGCCACCTCAAAAGTGCTGTGCATGAGCCTCTGTCCAGTGGGGCTGAGTATTTCAATGCTGTCAGGAAGACTCAGACCCCCCCTTCCCATTAATATTTATGCAGTACTCCTCAGGCGTCTTTGGAAGAGCCACCATAAAATTTCTGTTGCTGTAGGGAGAGCCCTGAAAGAACAATTTGCAGGCAGTTATCGTCATTATTAGACATGGTAATTGAATTAGTAGTTATTTAATTATTATTATTAGTGTAATAAATACTTCTTGGCCTCCTTGGTCCTTCAAAATGAAGCCTGAGGAAATCCCAGTAAGTGGGAAGAGCTTCATTTGGAGACAGTTATTAGGAAAACTCTGCAGTGAAGGAAGAACCAGAGGAAATATCCACAACCACCCAGCAGGCAATTTCTGCACAATCTAAAATATCGTGGAAGATGCCACTTCCAGAGGTGTGTTTTGATGCAGGGAGGACTTACACTGGGAGACAAAATTGCTGATTTATGTGTATGTATATATATTGGGTTTTGCTTCATTAAATATGCAGCACACAGCTCGCCAGTGTAACCAGTTAACTTTTGCTTGGAGTTAGGAGAAACATTTATTTCCTGATGGAGACTGTGTGGTGACAACACAGCCTGTGAGGGAAAGCAGGTGGAAAGAAGGGTCCATCTTGGCCAGTCTTTAACACGAGCCCAAGAGATAAGTGTTTGCAGTGCAGCATGCCAAAGCCGTGCGGGGAGATTTGTCTCCTACCCAAGCTAATGATGGAGCAATGTCACCATATGTGTGGTTAGCTTCCAGCAGCTCCTCACTTCTCCAGCACGAATGGAGGGTGACAGATTGTATATTAGACAAATTACTCTTCTCTTGAAAGCAGCCGTCTCCGTAATATCCAAGCGCCTTCTTCCCTCTCTCTTCACTGAACAATTTCTGCCCCATCATTCAGAGCTCTCTGCAATAAAAAGGTGGTTGGTGAGTAAGGCTCACAGTGCTGCACCTTAGCTCCCAGCCAGTGCTTCCTGAGGCTTCGCCTGGACCAGTGACCACAGCAGGCTGCCATCCATCCTCCCATCTTCCTGCCAACTGGCACGGCCACGCTGGCATGTACATGGGCAAGCACTCTTCTTCTGAAAAGAAAGGGAGGCCACGTCCCAGCTGCCTGCTGAGAGCAGCCCTGCAAGTTCTAGCTGGTGGGGGGGTTGGGGGCACAGCGCCTACGTCTCCTAAAAGGGGTTTTGGCCAGGCTGTGGACCTGTGTCTAGACTGGGATGTGTGATGGGTAGCATCTCCAGGCATTGCTGGTTGGATTGGTTTCCTCATCTTGGGGCTGGTCCCAGGAAAGCCTCCAAAAAAGCAGATCCATCAGCACTGTAGGAAGGTGATGGGGAATTTATGTCCTCAAGGGAAGCCTTAGTGGTTACCTCAGGCAGCAAATTCAGTAGTTGCCCTGGGGGCAAGAACTGGAAGGCAAACAAGCTCCTTAAAAACATCATGTCCCTGGGAACATTTTGGTAGAGAAGAACTTTTTTTCACTGTTTTCAGCTTTCAGAGACAGATGGTGGTTCCCCTTGCAAGCTAAAAATTTTAAGGCCTTTTAGATATTAAAGACTGATCTCAATTATCTGTTGAACCCTGAGTTCCCAGTGGTCATTGCCTGTGGATGCTGCAGGAAGGTCACCCAGCTGCTGATGACAACTGTCCTGTGAAGAAGCCCCCTCTTGGGCTGCCCTCCTTTGAGGACAAACCTGTAAGTCCCGTCAGCCAGGTGTTTTCAGGGGTCTGGTGCTCCATGTTACCCTCTGGTCATCTGCATTTGCTTTTGGCTCACATCATCCAGCACATCTTCCAGGCACCGCCCAAGCCCTCATTCTTGGGTTTTCTCTTTGCCTATCACTTCTGCCCTTCTCTTCGCCCCCTCCTGAAGCTCGTGCTGCTGCTCTATGTCTCCAGGACATCACTATGGATAGTGCATTGCCCTCTAATGGATAGATTTCAAGCTCCTCCATCCACCAGAACTTTTGGTAAGATCCTTAGGCCAATTAATGAGGCAGGAGACTTTCTAGCCGCATCCAGATCTCTTTATATTCCCTGTTTCCCATGAATCAAAATAAAATACCTTTCTTCTTTTCTTTTTTTTTTTTTAATGGTACAGATATCGGACTGGATCTTCCAGCTGTTTTTACGAAGAGACAGAGGAAATCTGTGCCAGTATGAGCTCTGGTTCCTTCATGTCCATGAATGCTTTAATTGGCTTCAGAGTTAGGAATGCATTAACAAAGCTGATTTCTGTGATTCCACGCATCTGGATTTCAGGGTGGGTTTTGGTTTTTTTAGCTTGCCTAATCCTGCTTAAAGTCTTAAGATTTATTTGTATGTTTATAAGACACAGCTTTTCTCATTATATGTATGTTATAGTCACCATTAAAGTAATACAAACAAAAGGAAAAACAGAATACACTTGCAAGCAGCTGATAATTAATTACGGAGGACTTTTGAAAGGGTGGCTTAGCATCTTAAGCAATTCTTTTTGCTGCCAGATACATGGGCTTGTTTTATAAACTACAATCAATCTGCCATTGGGGGGGGAACTGCAAAATGAACTTAGTCATCTCAGCTCATTCTCGGTTTCAAAAACTGAAAGGCTTTGGAGTATAAAGTACCCTCTTCTTCTAATGTCAGTAAATAAGTTGATTTGTTTATATGGTTTTCAATACAAGTAAACTGCTTGCCATTTAAATAAGTTCAATCAGCTGTGAAAATTGACATTTTTAACCATAAAATCAGACTTCATCTTACCATGATATTAAATATTAAGGAATCATTTAAAGGACAGTATACATTTCAGAAACCTGCCTGGAGAGATGAATGCCAATTTCTGCCATTCAGAAGTATGTACAAAAAAAGAGGCCCCTTGGCTGGAGGCCTGCTGCTCTGTAAAAGCCACTTTACAGACTTATTCCAACATGGTAAATCATCGCTGCTCTAAGGAGACATTCAAGCTTCACATTCAGCCCTTGTGTGGCAAAAACAAATCCTCAAAAAGGACGGATGGAAAAAGGGCATTGTGTGCTGATGCTGTCCCTGGTGGCATGTCCAAGGCTGTGGGAGGCTTAGGCAGGGCTCAGCATCCTCTGCTCCCTGGGGCCAGGGGTTTTGCAAGCCTGGGAGGCATCTGCCTGCCTGTGGAAGCGAGCACTGGGATTTCCAGCTCCCCTCGCTCATCCATGTGGCTGCACTTGCAAGTGGCACTTGGAAATAGGACATTCCTACTGTTTTCAAGACTTCAGAGGTCTGCACATACTCCTCTGCCCCCCACATTCTTTTTTTTTTTTTTCCTTCCTTTTTTCCCCTGTTTCAATCAAATTTTGAGGACAAAAACACCCCGTGCTGGTTCTGACCGGGCTTACAACTGACACAGCTCTTCACAGCTCAACACCCCTGATGTCCTGCCTGTGCCAAAGGGGTCGCATTGTGTAAGGAGTTTCCTTCTGAATAGGACAAAGCAAAACAGCGAAGCACTGGGATTACTGGGCTGCTGAAGGGAGACAATGGGGAAACAAAACTCAGGCCGGAGAGACATTTAATTTTCCGAGGGGCATGGCTGCCCTTACACAATCCCTTTTAAAGCCCTGTGAAGTTTCTCTAACATAATCCAGTCCTGCAGCCAGGCAGAAATCCAGCCCATTCAAAACCTTTTCATTCCATCTTTAATGTAAAAAATATGCACTCTTTCACTACTGCAAACTGCAAGGGTATTTAAGGTATAGGAAGTTTTAACAGCAGGTTTTGGGGTGTGTCTGCTTGAGCACCTCTGGATTTTTCAAGCACAGGATGATGATGGCAGCCAGCTCTTTCCATGCTGACGAGCTGATGCAGAAATCTGAGTGGGTGCAGGTTTTGGTGATCTACTGCCTTCTGACTGAGCACATTTCTGTCATTTCCTGTCCTTTACTGGCTCGTTTTTGCCTTCCCACCTTGATTTTGGCTCTATTTCCCCCCAAATCACCTGAGCTTTTTCCGACTCGGGGCAAGGAGAGGGTACAACCCTCTCTTTCTGGCTAAGGTAGGGATTTGCATCCACAGTGGGCTGAAAAGGGGATGTTAATTCTGGGGGTGATGGGGATGCTCTTAGGGTCAGGATTTGCTGGCTGTTGGGGATTCAGGCTGTGACTGTGTTTTTTCCCAAATGTTCTCTGGATTACCCGTCCTGTGCTGGAACTTGACCTTGTACCCATCCAGGAGCATTGAATGCTGTCTCATTTGTGACAAGGGCTGGGTATGAGCCTCCCAGATGAGCCTGAGGGATTCATTTCCTCTTAGCTTCCTACATGCCAAGCTGTGACTCTCTCCCTGCCCTGGGCATAATGGGAAAAATGCTGAAGAGAGAGCACTAACTCATCCCATGGGGCTGCTCGCTGTAGGGCTGGCTCTTGGCACTCCTTTGTTCCCCTACAAAGGCATGTGGGATGGGGGAAGCCAATCTCATCATAAGTAAACAAATGCACCGAGTTAAATTTTTTAAATGGAGTCATAAATAAAGAACTATCATTGGAGAAATCCCTAAAGACACTGTTTTTGCTAAGGTTTTTTTTAATGTTGGCAGCTTCAGCAACTTTTGCAGAGATGTCAGAGTAAATAGCCTGCGATCCTACAGCATCTTATAAAAGTCTTTAACAACAAGAAGATTTTTATGCTTTCATATTATATGTGTTCCTAATAGACATTCTGTTCGTGTCTCCTTATTTTATGTAATGCAGAAAAAAAAAATAATCCCTGTCTGCAGCATATCTCAAAATGTACATCTTTAGCAATTTCTGACTTAAGAAAAAAAGAACTAGATGGCTTTTGGACAGAAGATGATCAGGGTTTTCTGGAATTTGGAACATCCCATATCTTCTGCACCAGCCATAAAAGGGGAGGGAGGGGAAAAGAGGTTTATTCTGTTAAACTTAGCAACCAGAAATTTACTTGAGACTTAATCACACTGTGCAGGTAAATTTCCTGATACACTATTAGAAGGCTCTTTCATCTTGCAGATTAAAGGCTACCTGGGGAAGCTGTTGCACAGTGAGGTAAAGGGTGCATCAACTCTCCTGGCTCAGTAAGTACAAGGAGGCCCATTTCACTTTCAGAGTGGAGTAAATTTTCCTCATGAGTAGAATTACTACAATCAACATTAGTACAGTGGGCTATATATTTACAGCTTGTATTTGGGATAGGGGTTTTTTCACTCCCAGTAGAAAAAATCAAAACCATGACGAAATACAGTAGCTGAAAGCTGAATGTCTCAAAATTCAACCTAAAAATGGGCATACACACATAACCATAGGCATTTTTAGCTCCTGGAACATCTTACCTAAATTCCCCATCATCTGACAGCTTTAAATCAAGTCTGGATGTGTTCCTAGAAAATACACTAAATTAGCTAAAAATCAAGAGTCTGATTCATGATTCCCATAGGGAGAGTCTGCAGTCTACATTATGAGAGAGGTGAGACCAAATGGGCAGAATGGTCTTAGAGATGCTGAAGCCAAAGAACAACATGTTCCACACCACTCTCAACCAACTGCATCTCTCTGCAGAGGGAGTGACTTCACAAATCTTGTTTATTTCCTTGCGGTATCAATCCCTTTTTCCACAGCTGAGTTCCTTCACCAAGGCTGGCAAGAAACTTTTGGGCTTAAGGTAAATACAGGTTATCTGGAACTGATGATCCCATTTTCTGCACAGGTTCAGCTTGAGGAGTAGGTGCTGCCAAGAGGTACCCACTTCTTCAAACCACATTTCCATATAATTGCAGGAGCTGTGCTGGTTGTGTACTGGGACAGCTCAAGCCTTGCCTGTAGTGGAGCTACCTCCAGTCCTCTCTGAAAAGGGTCTTTCTCTTTTCCTTTCCATGTTTGCAAATGATCACCAGAAGCTCAGTGTTTCCTTTAATGCTGTAAATAGCCAGACTGCTGCTTCCATGACTGTGTTTGGCCTGTTCAACATTTTGAACATTTCTTTCATGGACATCTCTTATCTTCATTTCGGGCTATTATCAAATCCATGCAAACTCACGATGGAGATATTTACAACACCTTTCAATGAGGTAGGAATCATTCCAGCTACAATTGCATCTGGTTTTGTTGCAAAGGCCTGTCCTTTGTACTGTCCCCACACAGATAACCTCGGAGAAATTGTTAAGGCAGAGAAGGAGTTTGGAAATAGTGCCTCTATCAAACCTGGAGCTGTGACTGCAACTGAGCTGGAGGCCTAATGAGCTTGGGCAGATCTCCATGCTCCTGTGGGTACTGGAGGCTTGATTAAAGACAGGGCACCAATGTGGTGCTGCATAGTCAAGACAGACCATTCAGAAGTGGATCTGGCATTTCCCATTACTCCACATGTCCCTTTTATAGTGTTCATAAGACAGTCTAAAGAGGGCGAAGTCTGGGCCAAAGGAATGCCATCCTAGAAATCAAGATAATTTCCTAACAAGCCAATCTCTTACACTATGGAATAATTTCCAGTGGCAGCTCTATTGCTTGGGGCATTTAAATCTAGATCTGGAAACAAGAAAAATCAGCGATAGGATATGACCATCCAAAAGGCAACCTCCAGCTCTACTTCCACTGAAACCATGACTGGAAAAATGGTGATGTGTTTGCCATCCTGAGTAATTCTGAGGCCATTCCTGGCAGATGTCAATGGTCCTGTTCTGCAAGACTCTACCCAGACACCACCCTCCCTACTCCATAGCTTATGACTGCTACCAGCTACTGGGTGAGACACATTTCTCAAGCAAGCTGAACAAAGTTCTTCAAATCTTCTGCTGAGCCATAAGGAAGTCATTGTTCCACCAGGATGTAACAAGGGATGATTTAGATTATCCTGTTCATATCTGTGCTGGCCATGCTAGTTTGGCATCCAAGGGCACTTAAGCACTTAAGAGGGCTTTTTTGCACAAACAGCAGGGTAATAGCCAGGAGTTTTTAAGCTCTTCTAAAATATCTGCAGACAAATTTATATCTTTAGTGCACAATGCTTCAGGAATTATCTTGGTGGTTATAGTGTCTTTGAAGTGCAGAACATCCTGGATACCAAAAGCAAAAGGCAAGTACCAACTGGTTCTACTTCAGCTGGAAGTAGATGGAACTACGGTTGCTTGTTTGTGTGAAGATGTGAAGGGTGGCTGGGTTCAGACAAGGACCTTCTTGTTGGATCGTGATTTTCTTGTTTACACAGTTCTTCATCAGCACTTCCTGCTTCAGCAAATCTGTTGCAGCTAAGCCACGTGTGTGCCTGCTTAAAATGGTTGGTAAAAAAAGAATTGGGAGTTCAACAGTGACCAAAGGCACAGATATTCCTTGCCCACTCCCAGAACTGAGGATTAGGCAGCTGGAACAATACGCTGGGGACCCAAACTTATGTTCCCTGGACAAAGTAACTTTTGTATATTGTAGTTCTAAAAGTTACAGTCAGCAGATCATGGAAACCCCAGTGGTTCTATAAAAATCACAGTTCTTCTTAAAGGGCCTTTGAAGAAAGCAGAAACAAATAGGCTGAATATGGGTTCACTTCCTGATTTGTCTCCCTTCTGTTTATCAGGACCCACACCCTGTCTCATTCCTTTTATGAACTTTCTACACCAAATGGCTGAATAGCTACTGAGTAATTCTGTCATTATGACCTTACTTACCTTTTAGACCAACTTTCCTGTTGGATGCAATTTGTGGGATCCTAGCTTTGCAGAACTAAGGTAACGTGGATGATTTGTGTTGATATGAACCAAAGCTTGTGCATTTTGGAATGTTGCAATCAAATAATCCCATCTGTACTCGGGAGTCTATAGCAGGCTGACTTACTGTTGTCTTTTTGCAGTAATTATGGAACTGCTTTGGTATGGAACTGCATTTTGAGATCCATTTTGAGTTTAGCTTGAGCTAAAGCTTAATCCCCATAGCTTTCAGCTCCCTTGCAAGGCGAGATTTGTAAACTCAGTGGAAAACTCGGCATTTTGCTTTTTAATCATTTCTAGGAAGACTGACCACTTAGTGACAGCATCTCCTACGGTTTGCAAAACATCTCCGGTCTTCTATACTTCAATATCCCTGTAAGCTTCCAAGCTGACAGGAAGGTATTTTTGTCTGTAGTTCTTCTCTGATTTTTGGGCATTTCTTTTTTTTAAGTACAGGAAGACCAAGAGAAGATTGCTTCTCCATCTTCATCTTCTTCTCTTCATCTTCCAACTCAAGCTTTGCCCAAACTCCTGATAATGAAATGTGGTGTTGCCTCGTTTCTTCCTGCACAGCATTTAAGTGGGATACAATGAAACCTTCATCAACATGAACAATTAAAATTAAATTTCCCTGCTGCTTATTTGTACTGTACTTTGAAAGTATAGGCAAAGATTTTTTTTACAAACTGGATTTCCAAGGATCTGGATTTGAGATGTGAATACAGGTTAATAATGGTTTTCTAAACGCTGGTCTCCTCCTCCTGTGACTGGTGAGGTTTGTTTAGTAGTTCTGAAAAATCAGATCCATTGCTAAAATGTTCTGCCAGACAGAATTTGATATCTATTGTTAAAGTTCATTAGACTGAAGCCAAAAAAAAAATCCCAGTCTGGTTTGGTGTAAAGCTCTTTTTCCCCTGAGTGCCTTTGGCTATGAATTCTGCATATTCTAATTTTAAAGTATCATTCATTTTCTATTTGGTGATAAATGCTTTCCTGTGTAAGAGTCTTTTGATTGCTCTGCTAATTAAAGTGGATAGTTTCCTTTTATGTTAGGTGGCTGAGCTTCTGGGTAACTGCAGTTTGCAGGGAACAGCCAAGGTTACATGGCAGTGTTTATTACCTTTGCTCTCATCACCGATGGGTACATGTTCTGCAGCTCCAATTTCTCAGTAAGGAAATGAATTAAGAAATGAGGAATTTATCATTTTGGAAGCTTTTTGGTCTTCCTTTTGGCTTTTTATCTCTTTGCTTTCCCAGCTTCATTACACTTTGAGAAAGTTTTGATGACTTAAATGGCACAGAGACAGAAGTGGGAATGGAACTTCCAGGTTGTCCGATTTTTTTTCCCTCTGAGCCTATTTTGGTCAGCACAGATGCTTGTGATAGTGGCACATGAAAGTCCTTGGAACTCACTCTTTCTGTGAATGCTGTTTTAGTTGCCAAATGACACTGTGCTTTCTCTTCTGCACAAATTCCTCTCTCTTGATCTGAACTGCTCTGGCAAGTGCAGGGGACTTGATATGAAATATTAGAGAAAACACCCGGAACAGGACAGAAAGTGAATATCTATGTCCAGTCAGGGCAATCTATTCAGAGGAAAACCTCTGTGAGTGGAGATCCAGCTACCATCCAGGTTGTTCTTCCAGGCTGGACTTTTTCTGTGATGGAAGGAGGCCTCGAAATATCTCAGGTGAGTATCTGACAAAGGGCACTGCGATAATCAAAGAGAACTGCTGTATAAGCAAAACTCTTTCCAGTGAATGGGTTTCATTGAATGCACAACAAAAGATCAAGGGGAAGATGTGGAAGTTTTGGGGTCTTTCTGGAAGGATGTTACCCAGATTTTCAGGTGTGTGTTCCTGCAGGTCTGTAACGGTGATGATGTGTCTGTGTCGAGTGTGCACAGGGTTTAGGAGTGCTGTTAAAATGTGCCATTGGGATCTTTAGCTGCTTTCACACTGTCAAGGTAACCAGGAATTCTGCTGATGGTAAGGAAATGTTTTTGGTGAGGGGGAAGGTTCCTGTGGTTTTTAAAATCTATGTAAGCTGGTCTTCAAGAATAATATGGTGCAGGAAGGGGTACAGACCTCGAAGGCCACCTCCAGAGCCAGTGGCTAAAGGGATCTTAGATTCAACAGTATCAAAACTAATGGACCAAAGTTTGGGTTTAGTCTTGGTGACAGCTCTTAAGGAAGCTCTGCCAGGTGTCTTCAAGAGAAATTTGAAGAAATCTAGAGGCCTAGACTGACTGGTCTTCTCTGAATGCTAATTATCCCTTTTAGACCCCAGTTTCCCCTGTCCTGAGTAGTGGCAGAAATTGTCAACCTTGAAGGTCACTTCAGCAAGGGAAAGCCACCATGGGTGCAACATCTGTGGATAGGGCAACTCGTTTCAGACAGACCCCTGAAGCAGCAGGAGCCATGAACAGAAAGGCCTGTACCAGCACGCTTTTCAGACTGCAGGAATAGAGGAAACCCAAACTGAAACTCTTTGGATTTGAATGTTTTGATCCTCACAGGACTTCAGGTAACCTGAGCTGTGAACAATGTAATCACCCTCCCAAACTGAACAGGCTTTTGAGATTAAGAATTAGAAAGTCAACGTGTGCTGATATCTCCATAACCATGTCTTCTGGTTATCACATGAAGAAAAATATAAATATAAAAATAATTTTGCCCAGTTATTGGAAATGTAGCTCTCTGCCTGCCCAGGTTAAAGTGCTGGGGTGCAAGGTGAGATCAGCAACCTTCCCCTTTGTACCTCCAGCAGCAGACTGCATGGCACATTGCATTAGATATAAAGCTATACTGTGTGCGCTGTTTTGACTCGTGAACAGTAACCAGGATTTTCCTTTTATAACCCAGACAGTACATATTGTCTATAAAATTTCCCCAGAACCATCTCTCCTGTTCTCCTTGAGGCAGAGCCACTGTGTGAGTCACCAGCAGGATTAAAGAAGCTGCTGTAGTCTTCACGTTCTTCACTTCTGCAGATGTGCCCCTTCCTTAGGAACAGAAACAAAGAGCTTGGACCTCAGGAACATGCACAACACAGTCTCCAGTCTCCAGTCTTGTTTACACAGAGTTTCCCATTTCTAGGACCTGAAAGAAAGCCATCACTCCCACCTGCAGGGATGCCAGCACATTTAAACAGGAGGGATTGTGACTCTTATTCTATGTCTTGTATCTGCAATTGCAGTGACAGATGAATGTTAGTACATCTTCAAAACCAGGACATTCTCAGGTGGGTGCCTTTGAAATTCCTCTCCTTACACATTGGGGAATGAGCTCAGGATTTTGCCTCTGGACCATCCCTACCCACCAGCTGTCATCTCTGACCAGTGAGTCTGACTTATTCTACCCTGTTCTGAAGCTTCCTTTAAAACATGGAGGGACTCAGGGGAAAAAACCACACTGCAACAGACACGAGACCAACACCCTTTCCCTCCAGCTGTAATGGCTGTAACAAGCTGCCATTCATTACCAGGCAGTCTTACATGGAAAACAAATGTTGTTCATTTTCCAGGTATCCTCTTGTGGGCAGGATGCTGCCTGCCCTGTGGAGGTTAATTTGCTATTTTAGAAGTGCCACTTCAGGGTAATACGCTGCTAATAGGTAGCCAGCAGCTCATGAAAACAAATATTCAACCAAATAATTCTGGAAAGAAGAATTCCTCTGGATGATATGGAGTCACCATGAATCCTCCTAATAATGCCTTTTAAGCCTGGCTGCATTGGTTCTCTGCAGTCGTAATTCCAGAGCCCCTGTAGAGCTGATGTGGATCAGGGGAGTTGTTTAACAGATGGTTTCATTCAGAAGCTGGATAAGAAGAGCTGCTTGTTAGGCACAGGGCAAGCATCTGTGGGAGGATTTTTTGAGTGTTCAGGTAGCCTTCCAGCTCAGCACATCTCTGTCTGGGGCAGCAAGGTTAGGCATGGGAGAAGAGACTAGGACCAAAACTCTGCCACCACCATGTAGATGAGAGACTGTTGCAGACCCTGAGGAGAGTGCTGCTCTCCAAGTCCTCAGTCAGGGTTAGAAGTCCCTTTCTGTGATTCCCTGATCTTATTATGGGATGACTACTGTGAAGTCTAGGAGAAACATTTTATTATTCCCTACTTCTTTTTAGCATAGCCGAGATCTGCAGCCTGGTATGTTTGTTCTGAATGGCTGAGTCCCAAGGTCATTGGGTAGAGCCATCACAATAATCTGCAGTTCTGCTGAAGCCAGAAAAGCTGGACTTGCACAAACCAGGTTCAAGATTTCTTGGTCTTGTAATGACTAAATTAGGGGTCCTCATGGGAATTGCACTGTCCATCATTGAGATTTTCAACAGAGGTTGCATGAAGATTTTTGGTCTGTTCCTGCCTTGGGAAGTCATAAGGTCATAAAAGGCTTAGGTTGGAAGAGACCTTAAAGATCATACAGTTCCAGCTCCTCTGGAGTGGGCAGGGGCATCTTCCACTATCTCAGGTTACTCAGAGCCCTGTCCAGCCTGGCCTTGAACACTTCCAGGAATGGGACACACACAACTTCTCTGGGAAACCTCTGCCAAGTCCTCACCACTGTCACAGGAAAGGAGGATCGGAGTTGAACTTACCTTCATACTGGTGTGCCCTTATCTCCTCCAGTTCTGGTAACCACTGGCAATGCAACCCATTGTAGGGATTTTGCCTCCCCTGTGAGAAGATAAACTCATGGTCAGACCCACAGTTGTGTGCTTGTGATCAAGGGGAAAGAGTTCTGATCGACTTTGATGAACATTTCTTTGTGTTTCCTACCACACAGCCCCAAGAGGTAAAAAGCAAGTTCTGGAAGAAGTGATGTTTGATGTTCATATCACATCAGTAATTGCTCATTATGGCATGCAGAACAAAGTGAGCTGGATGATTTTTCTTGATGTAGACACTTTTTTTATAGGATTTTTGGTGACACCCTTGTTAAAGTTCAGACAGACCCCTTAAATGCATTGCTAACACTATGAACAGCACCATGAGGAGTAGGTGAGTTTGCTACACCAGGAGTGCAACTGTAAAGAATTTCAAATCAATATAGGTCTAATCTGAGTTGAACTGAGCTTTAGGGATTAATTAAATCTTAATTACAGATCAAACCACACAGCCACAGTTATTTCTAAACTCAGAGGATGAGCATTCATGCGAGTGCTGGAAACTAAATATCACCTTTTTGCATTACTGTTATTAAACATTGCACATTCATAAACTTTTCAGTTGTAAATTATTAATGTGTGTAGTTATACTTTTAATTAAGACAAACTCTTAGGGACACATTCTATTACTGTTATTTACCTTGGGCCCTTTCCCATCAGTTCTCTTAACTTCAGTGGGCTGGTTTGTGTGATAAAGACACTATTAATTTATATTTATTTTTGGAAGAGTGCATAGCTTGTTAGACCATATATTCAACAAGGGAACATTTGAATCCAAAACACCTTGAAATGTAGGACTGACAGGCACAAACTAAGAAGACACAAACTAATAGAGAAGAAAGAGCGGTATAGGAAAAGGATGGAAAGGCAAGGTGGTAAAATTTATGGCTAACTGTGTCCACAATAGGTGATAAAGAATTTCTGAAGGTCATAACTGAAATAGGCAAGTGGACAGCATGAAGGGACCTGACAAGTCAGTATCAGCAGCAGCCTTATTTTGTGGGCTTAGCTGTGGATCAAGGTCTTACTTTGTTAGGTACCATATAAACCCATATTAAAGTGAGAGACCTTGCCCTCCTATCCTTCAGTTAAACCATTGCTATTGAATGGAAAATAATCCATATAGAAGGGGTAGCAAGGAATATGAGAACACTTATCAGTTGCAGATGCAGCACTATCATAAGACTGCTGCAGTGATTGATGGCAGGAGGTCTCAGGGTAATTTAAAGGGACATCAAAAGGTTTACAAAAAACTTCTATTAATCACAAAGATTTTAATTACGGAAAAAAAGCCTCCTGAGTTATGTTAACATATATTGGCTCAATACCAGTCCTCTATGGGGGCTAGTGAATGTTTATCTCTGCAGCCACTAATTACAGGTGCCTCCTCCATCCTGGAGGACCTGAACTGCTGGCAGCAATGAGAGGTAGTTTGCAGCTCCCTGTTTGGAGTATTGCATTGGAAATATGAGCTCAAAGGGGGAATGCCCTTACAGAAGGCTTTAGAAACAATCTTAGTAACAGCACTGACCAACAGAAAATATCTCTGAATCATTATTGCACCCTTCTCACTTAAGTTTTCAGCTCGGGTGCAGCTTCTGTCAAACAGGCAAACAAAAGGTTAGGATGTGTAAGAAATGGGATGGAATAAATTTCAGTGTGGTATAAAACCAAGGCTTCTCTCTCATCTGGAATGCTATAAGTCACTGCCAAGGGAATTAAAGGATGTTCAGATAAGGATGACAAGAATAATTTGAGACTTGGGGGAGAAAAAATCTTATATGGAGAGAGATTGAAAAGATAAGTGGTGTTTACGGTGGAAGGGAGCTAAATAAGAGGGCTGTGATAAAAGCTCGTGCTGTCAGGCCTGTGGCAAGGGAAAGAGGGGGAGTGGTGAGAGGAAACCAAGAGGTGTGAAAGTGCCTGAGCCTGCAGGCAGAGGGGCTGCTGAGCCCACTGGGGAAGGCGTCGGGCAGGGTGAAGGGAGAGCTGGGAGGATCAGGAAGGAGCCAGAAGTCCTGCTAGGCTGGAGAGCCTGAGGGCTCCAAAGGGAAGGCAGGCTCATGATTGGGGTTTTTTCATGTATCCCAACACACAGTGCAAAATAAAAGAGTAGAAGGCAGGAACTTCAAGATTAGATGTCACCATGGAAAATCTGATGGGTTTTTGGAGATCAGTTCCACTGGACGTTGTAGTGGTCAAGGACTCAAGGAGGTTCAAGGAAGGACTGACCATTCCTGTGAGGAGTTAAAACCTGGTTCTGCCACAATGAACATGAACAGACTATTTGGAGTATTAGGCCATCAGGGAGTGCCACCATCCTCACTCCAAACGAGAGTTAAGCATTTCCTCTCCATCTCATTCAGAAAATCATTTCAGCAGAAGGCCAAATTAAGTTTATCCAAAAGCATTTAATTTAGCTTCACTAAGACATTTATCCTATACTAGATAAATACCCACTGGATTTTAAGAGCATATTTATTTGAAGATTAACTGCAAGGCAGAGTTGTTTATCCAGTGGAACAACTGGATTAATGAGGTGAAAACTGAAGCACCTATCCTTTTCTTCTACAACTGATGACCAAGCTTTGATAGTTCTATGTTTTAATTTATCCTAAGATAGTTTCACTTGTGCTTCTCCTGCTCCTCTTGTCCAAGCAAATCTGCTGACCTCAGTCTGTCCAGCTTCAGAATAGGGAACTCAGTCAAAAATGGGTCAGTAAGGCCAATGTTGTTAAAGAAGTCTTCTGGGGTCTTTGTTCTCCTTCTTGCCCTGCTCCCAGGACCCAACTCTTCCAATTCTTATGCATTACAGGCTCCCTGCAGACCTCGAATCTTTATTCTTTAGCTTCTTCCGAAACTTTAGTCTTTGTTGTGCAGTAGGTTTGTATCCATTTGTCCAATAATGTCCTTCAAAGCAAGTTCTTTCCTTTAGCCGGAAGAAGCGTGTTCAGTTCCCTGGAGATATGTCTCTAGTGCCATCAGAAGTGATCAAACTTCTCCCACTTGCTGCTGCAGAGGAGCACAAGTAGGTTTAATATGGTATTGACTTGCCTCAAGTGTCCTGGATATCCCTACATCCATTTACCACATACCTATTTTGACAACCGAATCATGCATTTTTGTGCTTAATTAGGTGCCTCCTCCTTCACTTTGAGATATGAGAAACAGAATTTGGGATGTGAAAGCGTTATGCCTGTAAATTTTGACTTTCAAAGCAGAGGAGCTAAGCATCAGGTCCTGTTGATATTTCAGCACACACTCTGAATTTGTTTGAAAATACCAGCCTTGTTCCTTGCAAGGCCACAGGTAGCAGCATCACCACAGCATCAAGAGTGTCCCAAACTAGCCATGACAGCCTTGCCTGAGCCAGCTCAAAGAGCTGCTTTAATCATGAGGGCAGCAAAATGTTCCTCTCTACAAATCAGTGATAAGGAAATGAAAATCTCCAACGTACCTCTAATCAGGGAAACATGAGGGGGTTTGTTGCTGTTTTCACAGAAAAGACAACTGATATTCGAGACCAAAGATGTGTAGCAGACTAGTCCTTGTGGGCATTAGTAAAATGGATCTAACTCCAAATGTGGTGCTAATTTGATTGGAGTTTTCATAATCATTCTCCATCCACCTAAACCTCTCATCTTGTTTTTTATGCAATGGAACATAAGAAATGATTAATTAGTTGGCAAAACAAGAATAAGCAGTAGACTGTGAGAAGGACAAGGAATTAGCTCGAGAAGACATGAATCTGTTGAGCAGTGACTTCTTTAGGGGACAAAAGCTACAGATAGATCTTGGCATCAAGGGTAGAAGGGAGGGAAAGAAATGTGTTGGTGACATCAAGCTGAGAGGCATTATCAGTCCTGAAGGGGCTCCAGATATCCTACAGGAACGTCTGGATGACCTCACAGATTAAAATAAAAGAGAGGGGGTGAAACTACAAACCCTGAGTGCACTTTGCATTAATTCCTGACATAATCAAAGATTCTGTGGATTCGCTGAGATTGCAGAGGAAGACCCAGATCCATTGGTTAATCATGAGATGTCAGAGCTACCAACATCACGTCCCGTCATGTCAGGCTAATGCAAGCCTGTGATGCATCAGGAGACATTTCTAGTAAAGCTGCAGCTGTATTAATGCCACCATACATGTGGCTGGCGAAGCCTCCTCCGGAACAGCGTGCACAATTCCCATGCCTGGTGTTCAAAACTGATGAATTCAGAGGGAGGCAGGAAGGACCACTGATCAGGGAAACATCAAACTGCTGTGCAACAGCAGATTACAAATGTGCCTGCTTCTGCCTGGGAAAGACAGATGTACATAATGATGGCTTATAAACCTATCAGGAAGGTAAACATTAAGGGGGGAATGGACCTATTAGCCTGAAGGACAACACTATCAGGGGAATAAACAAGAATGAATTGTCCATGAATTTAAGGTAGTAAGGAGGAAGAAGAGTTCAAGCAACAGAAGTGAGTCTGTAGTAGCATCTTCTCTAAGCCGTGGAGGGAAACCCCTGGCTAGGTGTAATTTGGAGCGTGATCTTTTCTGAAAAGGAAAATATAGGATATCTGCTGCTGTAGGAACTTGTTAAAAAAAAAGCAAAAAACAAAATCAAAGAACCCAAACAAAACAAACAGAGGCAACTTTTAGTCTTGAATAACTTTCTTTTTATTTTTTTTTCAAGTCCACTGCCCACGATAATGTTGCACAGATATGAAGGGGGGAGATAGCAACCTTTTTAAGCAGAACTCCAGATTCACACTAAAAGTAAGTTCTCACAGACATGCAGCGCTGCTGTTCCTTAACTATTCTTCATACACTGAACGCAAGGGACCCATTTCTCCAGGCATTCTACAAGCGCAGAAGTGCAGTCCCTGCCCCAAAATCTTACAAACTAAGGGAGGACCTTTTGTTTTGTTTAAAATGTTTTATGGTGTCTTGGGATACTTTCCACAGGGGGCCAAAGCCTTGAAATAAATTCAAAATATGCTTTTAGTGTTCAACTGATATATTTAGCTGGATTATAGAGTTGTATCATAGGAAATTACCCTTGTGCTTTAGTTCCATTAGCCTACTTTAAACATCGGTATTAAAAGCGGATACTTACTTAAATACCAAACTGTGCCTGGGTTATAATCTGTTTCTCTGATATCATAGATCATTTGCAAGCCACAAAGCCCCTTTGATCTCGCAGAATGCTCAACTGAACTTAAAAGGAAATTAAATGCAGAGCTCAATTTTTCATTAAATTGTCACCCACTGTTTTAGAGTTATGACTCTTCAGATCTGTTTCTTCTAACAGGTGGACAAACAGAATGTTAATACTGTGGTATCTATGGAGTTATAAAACCTGCACCGGCCAGCAGATTTTCTAATTATTATCACTTCTTTATTAGCAAGGCTAAAGCCTCATTTTTCATAACAGTCCCAGGACACCCTAAAACACGACTGAAAAATCAGGTCTTTAAAATACTGGGGACAATTCTGTAACCTCTGATGGTTTAAGGCAATAAGAGCTGAACACATTTTATAAAATTGGAGCTACAAAGATCAGGGCTTATGTGCAATTAAAGAAGTCCTTAATGGGTGTTTTGCCTTCATAAAAAATGGTAACAACTCCTTAAGACCTGCAATACAGTCTCAGACTTTGATTGTAAACCCAAAACTGCAGCATGAATTCTTTTAGGTGCTTTTGCCAAGGGACATTCACAGGTAAAAAACCAACCTCCCTGAGATTTCCCAGCTCGCTGTGTCTCACCCAGCAAGAACATAGAAATTGTTTTGTACCCTAAGACTGCATCTCCAGCTCCCCAAAACACTGACTGTGCAGGGACTCCGAGAGGCTGGGCTGGGAAGCTGGGTGACAGAAGCCAGAGGTGTGTGTTGCATGACTCTCTTGCTATCTCACCCTCAGAGAAAAGATCTATTGCAGCTCCACCATGACAGCCTTGGGTGTCTTTAATCCAAACTGTGGCAGCTCCCCATTTTAGGCTTGGAAGCCTTCGGGTTTGGCAAAGGCTGTGGTGGTAATAGATGGGCTCGTCCAGCTGCTTATTAAGGGCACGGTCAGATGCTGCAGATACGGCGGAGACTGGCTGGAGGGGAGAGGAGATTAGAATTCTGCCTGTTGAATGCAGCCATTAGTAACATCCATCCTTTTGGATGGGGTTAGGGTCAAGATGTGCTAAGAGCAAAGCAGAATTAAAAGCTGAGTAGGCTCTGTGAATTACCTGTTCTCCAAACTCCAGTTTTTACATGCCAGAAAGATGCTGGTGAAAGGGAATGACTGCAGTGAATGAGGCTACTCTCTGTAGCACTTTGTCTGAATTAGGCACACTTCTCTGCTTTCCATTTCTTCATTTGCAGTTGGACTTTGCTTTAAACTGAGATTTTTTAAAAAATTAATTTCTAGTTGCAGCAGTTTTTAAGTTGAAGGAATTTTGGGTGGATTCTGTCAGGTCCAACAAGTCCTGTTGGAAATCTGGAGTTTCATGACAGGGTTTTGGATAAATCCCACTCTGAGATTTCAGAAAACTTTCTGTTTTGAGAACTTGGCTGAGCTTTTGTTTGTTCACACAGGCATCCATCTCTCCCAGGAAATAGGTTCAGATCTAACATCTTCATCTGTGCACAGCCTGGCTGGCTCGTGGGCTGCTAGGAACAGCACTGCTGTGTTTATTGCTTTTGTACCAGAACCATTAAGAAGTGAAGGGCAGAAGATGTTGGCAAATAGTGCAAGAAAAGAAATGGTGAGGATGTCTGGGCCTAGGTGGGGAGACAGACACCCCTTTTTCATTCTGAATTTCAATGAAACAGTGAAAGCACAGCTGTTATTTCCCAGAAGACGACTTTGGAAATACCAGGCAGATGCTTTTATTATAGGAATACAGTCAATCCTAGTGCAATGAAAACTGAAGACAACCATTTCCTCTGAGCCAGGGAGAGAGAAGACACTCTTTGTGTGCCCTCTTTACACAGAGAGTGTGGAAGGAGCAGTATTTTAGGATGCTTTGGTAAAATTGAGATGAAAGTGTATGAATTCCATATCCAGGACCTATTGGGAAACACTGTTAGTTGAGTATCACAAAAGATTGCAACTGAAGACTGTGAGGCCAGGCTGGTTTTAGCTGAACCCTGGAGAAAGCAGAAGCTTCAACTATAGCCTAGTGAAAAAAAAGCTCAAAAAGTTGCCTTTTCCAGGTATATATCTACAAGATCACAGCTGTACTAGGAAAAAAAATTCCTAACCAAAGGGTTGTAAGTGGATCCCCTCTGAGAAATGTCCTCTCCTCTTGACACAGGACACATTCTCCACATTCTCATTTTTGACAGATTGAGAGGACACAGCATCAAGCTGTGCCAGGGGAGATTCAGGTTGGACATGAGGAGAAATTTCTTCATGGTAAGGATTGTTAAACATTGGAATGGGCTGCCCAGGGAAGTGGTGGAATCATCACCCCTGGAGGTGTTCAAGGAATGACTGGACATGGCACTCAGCACCATGGTGGAGATGACACAGTGGTCAATCGAAGGTTGCAGTCCGTGGTCTCGGAGGTTTTTTCCCAACCTAAATGATTCTGTGATTCTGTGACACCTGAGTGAGAGCAATTCTACTGACATAGACTTGGTTGATCCTGATGGATTTCATTATCTGATTGGTTTGGAATTCTTTCCTTAATTAGTAAACCAGTGTTAAAGGAATAGCTCCAAACTGCTTTTGAGTTTCCTGCGGCTGGGATCAGGCTCCCGATGACATTATCCTCCAGCTGCGGTGAAGATGTGACAAGACTAAGAGCTTCTGTTGAGGTCTTTCTCCTGACCACCCACCGACCCTTATCAGGACGTGCACTTGCACTCACACAAAGAGAACATCCCTGGCTAGAAGGCAGCTTTAGGAGGAGGCCGAAAGAAAACAACAGATGGGTGCAAACATAGCGGAAGGGCATGAGGTAACAGCAAGACAGTTAAAACTAGCTTGAAAATACCTTGGACCTCCTGACCCCTGCCCCATCCCCACTGTGGTGGTTCAGCTATTGTGTGTAAACAAAGAGCAGGGAGGAGCAGCTTTAAAAATGGCACTGCAGTCAAAGGACTTTTTAAAAATTCTTTACGCTTAGTAGCCATTAGTCTTGTAATGTTAATTAGGTCTCCTGGGAAGTAAATGTTCTTCCAGGACAGCCTTTTGCTGGGAGGCAGAGTATGGATTGAAGGGAAGATGATCATTCTTTGGGAACAGAAGGCTCAGAAATCCCCTCTGATAATTGACAGGTCTGGCTTGCTTGCAGATTCCCCAGGATAATACCTGTCTATCTGGGTGGGAGAACCAAAACCCGGGAAATCCAGTAGCGAGGGTTAAGTCTTCCTTTGTGTGGTCATAATTTTTTAGCTTCAAAAAATGATGGCCCTTACAAAAAATGGCCCTTACAAACTAACCCTTACCCTCTGGTGGATGGAGGAGTCCTTGGGGCTCTGACTAACATCAGTGATGTGTTTGATATGTTTAATGCTTAGATTCAACTAGCTAACTGCCAATAATTAGCACATAACCAGAAATACTTGGCCTCTGAAAGTGAGAGGAGATACTCATTACACAGGGATGCTGCAAGCTTCCAAGTGTGTCTCATTCAAGTACTTCAAAACCTGCGACAGCAGGAAAGGCTCCACCCAAGGGGATCATCATTTGCATCATGGTGCTTGGAGGGTCTTGATCCATTTAAGCATTTCCAAGGAACATGTTCCAAGTTTACTGACAACTCAAAAACTTTACACCATCTTCCAGGCTCAGGAGAGCAAAGCTACCAGTACATTATATGGCTACACCACATAACCTCCAGATAGAATACGTTATTGGGATTTATTAGGTTATAATCCTTTTTTGATTAAAAATTATAAATCAGCTCATGTTTGATGTCAACATAAATGCATAGCACATGTCAAGCAAAGCACAGTGTACATGGCCCCTGGGCATGCTTGGAGGCGCCCACCCTGCTGCTTCCATCACTTTGCACGAAATAATGGACCCGATCAAAGGAGTGTGGCCCTCGCTGTGTCGGGGACGTGGCTTTTAAGAGGTTAACTCTCATAGATGGAGCACGCTAAGCTGTTGCGTTTGATTTATTGTCCCTCCTTTGTTCTTGTTTCTCCTTGAAGCATAAAAGCTTGCAGCCCACAGACTCCTGACATTTCTTTTAAATGCTCTTGTCATTCAGAAATTGCCACAGTCATCTCCTGCAACTTTGCACTTAGTGTTCCCAGCCAGTTTGGGGTTACTTGCAGAAGCTGAAAAGGAAATATGAATAGATTACAGGGCTCAGTCCAGCAAGGTGGAGTCTCCTAGCTCTCAACCAATAATACTTAATAACCATTTACTTAACTTCCAGGGTGGGAGTAGTCTGACAGAACTGTGTGGCCAACAACTGAACTATAATCTTGAGAATGAGGTCGTGAAGATGTCTGCGGAATAAAGAGCCATTCCAGCGGCCGGGGGCAGGTGGGCTTTGTAGCCAGCTAGGGTTAAGAATAAAAGTTGAGGGCTAAGAATAAAACTTAGCAAAGTCCTGAACATTTGGGAAAGCACCTTTATTTGCTTCAAGGCAATGCAGGAATGCCAGGTGGAGCTTTCACACCTTCATGAGCCATTGAACTAACAGCATATTTTTTAGCTCTGTTAGCTACATATATAAACAGTGATGGAGCTAATCAGCTTGTAAATAGCTCTACACTCAGTATGAAAACAAGCACAATATCACCTTCAATGTTGCCTTCTGAAAGGCAGCCAAACAGAGGGAAGACACTTATCAGGACCTTCACCTATCCCCTGACCTGAGTGGTGCTGTTGATCCCAGATAGTGCTTGGGTTTGATTTCTTACCTGTTGTGAACCTTATCCTCCAACCAGTGCTCATGTCCAGGATAAATTCTCTGTGTGCAAGTCCCTGTAAACATCTTTTTTTTCTTTTCTTGGACATATTCTTACTTTATCCTTTTTGGTGAAATTATTATTTTGTGACTTATGCTTCCAAAACCCTTTTCTTTCAGCCCTGAGCTTCAGGGAGCTTGAATACTAGCCAGCTCTTCCAAGGACACGTGGAACTCGTATTTCCTAGCTGAATCCTGGCAGTTCACTGGGCAAGAAAGTTTTTTTTGTCTCACACATGCTGTAAATTGGAATAAAAATCTTAACTTTTTCGAGTTGTTTGTGGCTGAATGTAGCAGTTGTTTCAATGAAAAGGTCATGCAAGAAAAGCAAAGCAGGGTGGTGGCAGATGGGGGTTTCAGACGTCCCCCAGCAGATGGAAGGAGTGGGCCCAAGTTCTCAACTTCTTGGGTTAGTGATTGAAGACAAGGTATCCATGGAAAATGTGGTCCCTTCTCTTTTTACTCTAGCCTGTCAAATGCAATGCTGCTGGTGTCCAGAGAGCACCTTGCTTCTGGCTAGGGCATCCTGGACATTTTGGGCAGACACCAGAATGTGGGTATGGGACCTGGAGGGGCCTGGTGAAGACAGGGACATCCCCAGGCATGGGGGACAGCAAAACTTCAGAGTGTCTCCTCAGATGGTTTTGTCAGCGAAATGGAGACACAGCTTTGCAGGGACCCGAGTGGGAAGGCATTATTTTTTTCCCAGATCTCTCAGTTCAGCTGAGGTACCTACATTCTGTGCAACTGCTGTTTTAAATGTTGCCCTTTGGGATTTGCAAGACGAGGCCTCAGGTGGCTTGGGGAAGCAGCACTGAGAAGGCACAGCTTTGTCTCAGAATCCTGGGTAAGATAGCAGCGACAAGTGACATGAAAGGTGTGTTTTGCATGATGTACGTGGAAAAGCCAATTACATGTAATTAATGTTGGTTAAATGCTTTGAAGATGAAAAGCTTTTATAGAAGTGTGATTAACATCTCTTCTGTCAAAATGATTGTCTTTCTAATGTTTTAAGAAGCTTAATAGCATGCTTCAGCTTTTCAGTGTTTATCTCTGAGATGTGACGACCCCATGGAAAGCATTCACTGGAAAACTATATAAGAAAGGACTTCAGTGGGAGTTGATGTTGGCCACAAACCAAGAGTAAAGACTGAGACACTGTGGGATAGAGATGATCTGCCTGCTGACAGCTCAGTACCTTACAAAAGTCCCTAATCACCAAACCAGTTGAACAATGCTAAAGTATTGTTTGATACAAGGCCTTAATTGTGAGTGCTCACTGCAGGATGGCTCGTGGACCCTCTGGAAAGATGGTCTGTGTGTGCTGGATCCAGGTTGAGAAGGTGCAGGGTAAGGTGTACCAGCTTAGGCTTAGCAGGAGCCCAGCACCTGGCACAGGACTGAATTGACACCTCCAAATGGGAATTTTGCCACCGGTTTTGATGAACGCAAGAAATGACTACATTTTAGCATGCACAAAAATAAGCTGTTATTGACTGAAGGCTTATAGTCAATTGTCTTGCTCTGACATATTTTGCTTTCCACTGTAAATAAAGAGGATTTGATTGTAAACCACTCACAGGAGATGAGAAACAATAAGGGCCGGACACTGAACAATAGGCGTTCTGAGAAAATAGTGAGTTCATACATTGGCAGTTGTTGTTATTTTCTGAAAATGAGTGCAGATGTTTTACTGTGCTGAAATCACTCAAGACTTTTATGGCAGAAAGAGGACATGGAGTAAATAAACTGGTGACAGGTATAATGAAAGACATTCCATTTATTTGCCTGTTCAGTTATTTTATTTGAGGAGGCCCTGTTTTGCCTACAACAGTCAAATCCTTGAGACCAACTTGAATGAGTATCTTCCTGGAAAAAAGAATTGTGTATGATCATTTAGCAAGCCCAGGACTTCTGGATGACAATCAAATAGTTTACTTAATTCTTTGTGAGCAATTCCTAGAAAGCATCAGGTCCCAGAAAAGACATATATGAAGGCTCTGCTCTTTATTTGCTGGTGGGGGAACACCAGAGCTGAGCCTCCAGTAGTGAAGCGAATGCCATTTGAATTGTTCTTGGTGCTGTTGCCAAGCAAAGTGTCCAGATATCACTGAACGTCAGCCAGATAAAGGTCAGGGAGGTTTGCAGGTCTATAGGAATGGGCACAGATCATACTCTTTTCCTCTGTCAGTTAGTTATCTTCCTGTATGAGCTGATCCACTTGGGTTAGGATCAGTCCCTGCAGCTTGTTCAGTGAAGGTTGCCAGACAGCTCTAAGTTGCTGGGACCATCTTCTCCAATGTCCAGCCAACCTGGCAAAACCCTTCCCTGCACTGCCATCCTGGCAGTGGTGAGTGAGGGGGTGCTGGGGTCAGTATTGGGATGAGTTGCAGCCATATTTGCTCTTGAGCACCAGGACAATGCCACTCTGAGCTGTCACCCCTCAGGACAACTCTCTTGAGGTTCAACAGACATCTCAGAAGCACCAGTGATGGGGGGTGGGGGCATTCAGGACTCACAAGGTACCACCTTTACCCAGTGCAAGGTCTGTGCTTACCCTCTCAGTCCACATAAGGCAAACCAGGTGAGACAACTCCAGTTTCACTTGGACCTGCTAACACACGGGGAAGATAGATGAGGTCCTCGGGGCTTATCTCTGTCAGTTCACATTTATTAATTCTTTGTCTGCTTTGCCTTCACTGGGATTTTACCTCAGGTTAATTACTCTGTATTTGCTAATGCCGTGTAGGAACACGCATTTTTTTCCCCCGGTGAAGAGAAGCTGGATCCAGAGAAGAGTTCATGTTTCCTGCAGCTTGCTGGAGCACTGGCATCTTTGCCTTTCAAAAATGCGATTGGAAAAAAATATCAAAACCATTTCCACAAAGCTGTTGCTTCAGGTGAGGATTTACACCCTCTCCCACCAGGCACCAAGGAATGCTGCTAGAAACTGGCCTTGTATCTATCCCTGGCATTTATTTTGATCAGGTTTTCAAGTCCACCACCTTTCCTAAACACTAAATGCCCAGGAAAAGAGTTTTAGAGAGAGAATTGCAAGACAACCAACCTTTCCCTCAAAGGGAGGCATATGATAACTTCAGCTTTTGTTCTTGTGACCTGCCCTTGCAAGACTGAAAAGAGCTTTGAGCACACACCCAGGAGAGCAGGAAATCTCTCCTACGGATCACTTGTAAAATGGCCCGGTTTGAAAAACATGCTGCAGAAAGAATGAAGCCTGACTGCAAAGGCGAGTGGGGTTTTTTTTCACCCGTGAATAGGATTTCAAACTAGCAGCCAAAGTGAATCATTATACATCCTTGCCATATGCCACTTTCAATCAATAAGGCCTTATGCTCTGCTAACAATCATCCTAAACTATACCTATTAACAAGAATGCACATTTTCGTAGTAATATTCTGTGCACGTCACCGCACACAGACTGCAAACAGTTGAGAGCGATCACAGCCGAAGGGAGATGCTTCTGAAACAACGTGTGGACACACACCACACTGTAGAGGCTGCCACTCTTACACGTGTAGGCTGGTTTTCTGCTTTTTGCTCCTACAGTCTGATGGGTTTTTTCTCTCTTTCAAGCACATGCTTTCTTGATGACCCAGATGCTTTATTTCCTGATGACCCAAGGCTTCCTCAGAAGCAGCTGATGCTCTGAGGATAAGGTGCAGAAATAGCCAGGGGGGATGAGATTTGGCTTCAACAGGACCCCTTCAGTTTGGAGGGAGATGACAGCAGTCATCATGAACTAATCATCAGTATGATGAGTTCACACCTGAACTAATCTCTCTGTGAAGATACGAAAACCTGCTATAAAAGAGACACGGGTTTTGAGGCATGTGCTGCAGGAGGAGGAAGCACAGACTTTATTTCCTACTGACCACAGGGCACCTCTATTTCCCACCTGCTGTTTTTTTTTGTCTACTTAACATAGCAAACTCCTCCTGAGAGGTGTCGCTTCTCCAAAAATACCAAGCTTGCCGAAGTAGCTATTGACTGAAATGCCACAGTCTGAGCTGCTCAGAGCAGCCAAGTCCTACACCACAGGCAAGGAGCTCTTGGCAGGTTCACCCCAGTGAAGCAGAAATCTGCACTTGGGCAGGTCACCTGTGGCTCCCTTGCGAGTCAATGGAGAGCCAGTCAATACTGTGGATGGAGTCTGCAGTGATTCATCTCTTCCTAAAGGAGATGGTTAAAACAGAGCAGATGAATGGCATAATAAACCCACTTATTTCTCCTTGCTGCCTGGAAAGCCCAGCGTGACAGCTCGCACTCAGAAGTCTACTCCATAAATATCTGAAATGAGTTGAGTCTAATCTCACCACTGCCCTCACGACCTTCCCCTGCCCTGGTGCTCTCGGTGCACCTGAGGCATTTGGTGGTGCAGCTCTCCCTGCACCCTGCAGTGCACAGAGATTTACAGCTGGGCTGAGGGATGCCGCAGCAGAGAGGCAGTCCCAAACTCAGGTAGCTGAAACATTCCACCCCTGAGCAACAGCTCGCAGCCCCTGTGTGCCCCTAAGGCCCCAAGCCCGCAGCTCCATGCACGAGCCAGAGGCACAGCAGTGTGTGAGCTGGGATTGCATCAGTCCTGGGTGTCTGGCAGTGCAGAGCTCCACACAGACTATACAAACTCCTGATGTCTACGGATCCTGGATTAGTAGAGCATGTACAGCATGGCGAGTCCTAATACAATGGCCTTCAGATGCTACCACATCAAAACTCCTTCTATCTTCCTCTCAAAGAGTGAATTTAAGCTTTGCTTATTCCTGTTTTATATCTAAAGGCTGTTTCTGCAGCCCTGGTGTAGATAATTGCACATGGTCTATGTGACACTCTTCCTGAGTAATCCTTGTGTGTTTTGCAAGATTCAACATAAAAATTCTTTGCTGATCAAAAGGCATTACTGCTTGGATGTTTCTGTGCTGCAAAACCCCGTCAATCAAAACTCCTTCAAAAAACCCCTGTCTATGTTTTGTGCTTTGCAACTTTGTTTCCTGTGGGTGAAGGTGGGAAAGGAGAACGTGCTTACCTTTGAGCACAAACCTGTGCAACTTTGGGTGTCAGTGATACCTCCAAAATATAGCTGAGGAGCTGCAGTGCCCTTTTTCCGGCTTACTGTGCAAGTACACATCCATAATAGCATCATCTGTTGCAAAGATTTCACTTCATTTCTTCCTCTCTGGCACAGTGTGCACTCATTGAATTGAGAAGTCCTTACTCCTCCGACAATTCCTCTTGCCTTTGACGAAGATTTGCAATCCTGGAAGGACTGTGCAAAATTTATAGTACTAATGTTTCATATTTGGAGATATTAATGATGTACAAGCTACTGGATTTGGTACCAGAGAATTGGCCAGACTGCTGCAGTCTATTTTATGTGTGAAGTAAATACACATGATCAAAGGATTACCTCTGGCTTGAAAAGGCATTAATTCTACTACTATCAGCTGAAGTAATTAAACCACATGTATTTGTTTAAATATTTAGTGTAGATGTTGGCCCCATGGCATCCTCTCCCTTCTTTTTAAAATCCACAGACATTTCAACATTGGTGAGATCTTTAGGAATGAGGGCAGTAAAGCTGGGCAGAAAATAAGTTTTGCCATCATAAGAACGTTCAAAATCATGAGGGATGAAATCTCAAAATCACAGCCTCAGAATCCAACCCCCACAATCACAAAACCAGATAGTCCTATCTAGTTTCACATCTGGAAAATACAGACAAACACCCGCTAACATGTTTGGCTGCTGTTTCTGGTGGATACAAGATGCACCCACTCCCAAAGCAGCCCTGTATCCCTGGGGATCCTGTGAAGGCACAGATGGGGGTGCAAGTCCTTCCTTATGGTAAAGCCAACAGATGGCTTTAGCTGGGGCTGAGCAGACAAGGTGGTGGATATTTCACACAGAAAGGTTCCTTTTACATTACTTCAAAGGGCTGTGGCTGGTTGAAAGATGGATTCGCATCTGCCTGTGGCGATTCCTCCCTGTGGTGTCCCCCAGACAGGACACATTGAGTGTTAGGGACACAGGGCTGCTTTCTCACACGTGTCCCCTCTGGCTTTGCAGGAAGGATGGCACCTATTGAGATAATTATTTCATCAGTCCACACTACACCCAGAAATGCAGTTCAGTCTCCTGCTTTAGTGTGCTGTTTCAGACACAGCCAGTGGGGCTGACTCTGCATGGACATGTTGAGCCGAATTCAGAGCAAACTCAACTCCCTGAGCTGCAGATAATTAGAAGGTGCTCCCGTTGGGTGAGAGAAGAGCTTTAGCCAAACTGTGATCTCTAGCCAGACTTCAAATCCACACCCCCAGTAACAGCACAAGTGTGTTTTCTACCCTGCACAGACATTTACTAGTATTTGTGTGTTGTCAGTTTTTTCATCCCTCATTTCCCCTTACGTAGTTTTATTTTTCCCAGTCAGTAAGAGTGATTTTATTGTTTTTAATTAGATTTTTTTAGGTTTCCCATAGTAATTAATGCACTTTTCTTCAGCAGTATAACCTATTACAGTAGTTAAAATATTAAATCATGACTGTTGCCAGATGTAAGGGAACAAGAAACATAGGATTTTCAATAGCCACTTTGTCTTCATCTTTTGAATTAGTTTGCAGCCTGCTTTACATTTTTGGGTAAGTAATAAGATTTGTTGATTTGAATGAAGAACGATATAAAAATAAATTGCATTGTACTTTTAATTACATAGTCTTAATTTTTTGTGGTGACACTCCAGGCTCTCATATAATGTTGTTTAATGTTTACATCTCTTTATTGATTTGATAGTTTAGATACAGAAATGTGGTTTAATTTGCAAATTTCTACATTCATTGTAGGGGTGCTGTGCTCATTAAGGAATCAGGGGAATTCTGCATTTTCCCCTATCTCCTTCATGCGCACACAGGGATGTATATTCTGTATTTGCTTTTTCTTAGGTAGCCAATATCAGCTACAGAGATGCTTTTCTTCTCCACTGTTGTGAGACCTCCCTGTGCTTGACATTTCAAACCAGGGGGCTGCTCCAGGGAGCCCTTTTTTGGGGACTCCTTGGAGGTGGTTGAAGATAGAGGTGGGGAGGGGACGCATTAGCCTTGGTGGATTTTTTCTTCACCTGGCAAGTCAAATACCCTCGCAGCACTTAAAGGGGTTTGAGTCCACCCTCCTCACTGCAGAGGGCATGGTGGAAGCAGATCTTGCAAAAGTCCACAGAAAATGTGGGGTGAGCCCAGTTGGATCTCCCTTGGTTTAGGGTGAGGATGATGTCCTACTGCTCTCCAGGTGCCATTCAGAAATCTCTGTGAGAATGCAACCAAACAGCAGCAAACCTTCCTGCCTCCATCAAACCAGCATCTCTAACCCACCTCTACACTCACCTCAGCTCTCCTGGAACGGAGCCATGGACATTTCTTCATCCTACCCCAGGCACTGTCAGCCCCTTGGCTAAATTCCACCTCTAAAAAACGTTTTTGAGGTAGTGGTAGTTTAGTTTTAGTGCTCCAAGCATATTTCAGAGTCTCTACAAGTGAAACAAAATTAAACTTTTCTTTCAAAAATCCATCACCACAAAACTGTTTTCCCCTTTTCTTCATTAATGATTTACTTTCTGTGGAATAAATGCACCAACTGAAGACAGAATCATTATTAAAATCTCAGTTAACAACACAATATTACTTTGGTCCTTTCATTTCCTCCACTATTATAAAATTCAAGATTCATTTCATTTATTAATATTAGCAATCTATTTTTTTTAAATTTTGATCAGGCACAAATTAAAAGGGGAATGATATTATGGAAGTGGCATTAGAACTTATTCCTTTTTACTCTTTTTTGTAAAATCTACTTTTCTCCTTCCATCAGCTCTTTCTTTGCATCTGATACTGCCTTCTTTTGCTTTGATATTCCGGGTGACTTCATTTGATACCTGGCATTACTCCCATGGAAGTCAACAGGAAGGGGCCAACAGAATTTATTGGAAGGTGATTAAAATTAAGGGTCAATGAAGAGAAAGGCTGGCACATGGGTTCGGGAGCAACGGAGCTAGACTCTGGTCTGAGCCCTGCCACGAAATTGCTTTGTGACTCTGTGCAAGTCATTTTATTTCTCTGTACTGCAGTTTCCACGCATTTAAAACAGGAACAGGAGTGTTTGCTGCTCATTGTTCAAGTCTCCCAGCAAATAAAACGTGATGTATCGGGGCTAACTGAGCAGGCAGGCACAGATTCTTCTCTCAGGAAAGCTGTGTCCTAGAGCAGTGGCAGACAGAGAGGACAGGGCAGAACAGAGATGCTATTTTTTTGAGGGCTTACAAATTGCTCCTGTTCCCTTTATTATGGATCATTTTTGCCAGGCTCTAATGAGATTTCCCTTGTGCCTCTGTAACACTAAATATAACCTGTGACATTCCTCACGTGCAGCACCCTCTTGTGAAAGAAAAGCTGGATTTTCAATCCTTTAGAATAACCAACTTCTACAGTTATGGCACACATACTTCTCAGCTTGATTCTGTTCCCCCCACAATCCTGGGAGCTGCGTATCAGCTCAATATGCATTTGATTGCTCTTGCAATCCTCTTGATTACAAACAGGGGATTGCTATTGTGGCAGGTATTCCCAAATGCTGAAGAGCTGAATTCCAACGATTTCAGTGGCAACTGGAAGAAACAGGAAAAAAACCCCCAGTTGGATAAATCCCTTTGGAAGGCTCCCAGTACAATCAAAAACACCTCAACCATCACTGCAAGAGCTTTGTCTAACAAATTCCTGCAGCGCCAATTCCACAAGAGCCTGCGGGAATATCCCTGAGCTGAACTATCCACAGCACTGGAAATTTTTTCCCAATCTTTTACCTATGTTGCTCCTGCTGGAGCTGAAGCCCATTACTCACCCTACTTGCAGAAGGTACAAGGACACATTGTGCCACTCCTCTTTGCATTGGCCTTGCACATATTTGGCAACTTGTTTTGTCTCAGCTCAGTCCCCTCTTCAGATCACACGTTCCTCTCTCCCAGCTTTATCTCAATGGCAAGTTTTCTACACCTCCAGCCATTCTTCATGTACCTCTTTGGGCTTTTCCCAGCTAAGCCATGTTTCCTGAGTGTGGAAATTGTCCTCGAGCCAAGACCATTGTCAAGCTGAAGGGAGAGGTTGTCCCATGTCTTCTGCAGTGTGTCCCTCAGTGCAGGCACCCCAGGAGAACTGCTGGATTTTTGCAGCACGGGGTTTCTGCTGTACTCTCGAGCATCACAGTCCTGGATCTTTTTCCACATGGCAGAAGCCTGGCCAATCGCTCTTCACCTTGCATTTGAGAAATTGATTTTAACTCTCCTGCCAGGGAGTGCAACATTTTAATTACTTCTGTGGATAAAGTCCGTTGTTCCCGTTCTGATCTGGACTCAAGAGATAAGTAACGAAAAGCCTATCAGAAATTCTGCAGAAACTTGAGCTGGAACCCAAGACATCAGAATAACCCAGACAGTACCTCTGCCACATGTCCTTCACCCTTCTCATCCTTTTCTCATGCTATCCTTGTTTTTTAGAAAATCTTCCTTCTCCCTCCATTATTATTGAATTCTTTTCACACCTGATATTAGTAGTCATTTGCAAGCATTCGAACTAATGTAGGTGAATAATTAAGGGCCTGTGCACCGTCCCACAACATGGATAGGCCACAAGAAATAGAAAACAGATTGTTTGCTTCCTGTGTTATTGATAATTTCCCAGCTGCCAGTACCTGTTTCTCAACACAAATGACTAGCAAAAATAAAGGGCGAGATCAGTGGCCTCGGGGAGCAAGAGAGGCCTGGGGGCATAAAGGGCCAGGAAAGTCAAGGCATAAAATGCAGTTTTCCTGCCAGAGGACCTAATCCCCATTTAGGGAGCACCAAGACAGCCACAAATAGATAAAAACTTGAGGCTGGCTATAAAAATATTTCTGTTTCACTCATCTGAAATCCACAGAGAGGCACTGCCGATGCCAAGAACCCATAATACCCTGGCATCAGAACCTGCAGGGCTGTCTGCTCTCACTTGTGAATACATTTATCACTGATAATGTGCCAGAATGTCCAAGAGCTGAATACTGGGGAGAACTGGGAGAGAAAGCAAGTTCTCACAGGCACGACTGGGTGCAGCAGGACTTTATCTGCATCTCTACTGGCAGTGTGTCACTCTCACGTCCCTACAAAACTGGTGGACCAGTGACTGGAATCTTCACAGAATAGTTTTTATACTTCGTATTTGTCACGACACATGGAATGCAGAAAGTGCACTAAGGCAGCTTGGCAAGAAGTAGTTGGTAGGCAGATAAAGAGGCAAGACCAAGGTGGAAGCACATGAAAGCCAGAAATTGCTTGGATGAGTCCATTAGGGAGCTCTTCAGCACCTCAGTGACCTGCAATGTAACTGGGAGGGATGAATCCAGAGAAGTCCCCCAGAGCTGAGGAGTGGATGACAGAGATGCTGGCATGGAGAGTCCAGGACTTCAGCAAGGGAATTTAGCCCCTGAGATATGGCTAAGCAGCCCAGGAATGGAGTGAGGGTCATGCTGCACAACCACAAACACAAGGAAGGGACAAAAGAATTGGATTGTTTTGGCTTTGGCAGGATGAAGAGAGACCATCTTCCCATGTGACAAAGCTGAAGAAGAGAGAAAAGGAGGAATTGTTCTCCATGTGCTCAGTAAGGACCAAATCACATCAGGAAAGCCTGAGGTTACACAGCAGGAAAAAAGTCCTGCATGCAAAACTCGTAATGCGCTGGGAGGCTGGAGCACTGCAGGAGGAGGTTGGGTGAGCATTTACCAGGAATGCCATAAGTCAATTAACCACTGCCAAAGGGAGGGGGATGGATGGGATGATACGTGAAGACCCCTTCCATCGTTAGCTGCCTGCTTGCACACTGCCAGCAGGTGGGATGAGCTTCCTTCAGGAGGGTTGCACCAGCATTTCCCCACAAGACAGACAATTTACAGTGCAAAAGCAAACTCTGGTCTCAATAAAGAAAAAAGGAAACCTACCTTGTTATAACGTCCAATTCATTACTCAATGCCATGTAACACAATAATGCTGCACATTAAATCTTAGTGCGTCTGCCTTGCTCTATTTATACTGTGGTCTTGAGTGTTTATCATCTCCTGCTAATGGCAATAGAGGATTTGCCACAAAAACTTAATTATTTGCCTTCTCTGAGAGGGTATTTTTCCTGATTAAAGCCTTCCTGAGAGCAAAGCAGGAAGCACTCAGCCCCACCGGGCATTCTTATACCCTAACCACTGAAATCTGGGACAAAGGCCAATAATCTGGGACAAACTCTAAAAATACACCAAACACTCCAGGACATATTTTATTGGTCCTTCCACACACGCCTTGAGTGTGTCAGGAGGCACAAGGCCACAGGTAACAGTGGAAGTTAACCCTGCAGTGCAGTCCAGCTGGCTGCAGGACAGATAGGGATGATTTTCTTCAGCAAAGCCATTTCAAAGGGACATGGCACCTCTGTAAGAACTTTCCTGTTGTTAAATCTTAATTGCAACCAGTTTAAAATCCCCAAGTTGAGCTTTTTAAATAAAATACTGGAGTTTGAAAGATGTTGTTCTGCCAACTAAACCCCTGGGGAGAGAGGAAGGCGAGGGAGCAGGAGAGATGACAGGCTTTGGCTCTAGGCTGCTGTAGCCACCATATGTGCTTTAAAAGACCTGCATTGCATTTCCAGGTAAAACATCAACACCTGAACACAATGTGGGTAAATAATTCGTATCCTCTTTTACAGGGGACGGTAACTTAAGCAGAAAAGGTTGGGGGGCAGTCTAAGGGCTCTCCTCACTCTGCAGATTCAAGGGCTGTTGTATTCCCAGGCTCTTTTTCAGGTGTTGCAAAACCCCAGAGGCACGCAGCACTTCAGGCTGCCCTGACCTGGCCCAAACACACTCCAAGCTCAGAGCAGGTTTCACACCTTGCCCTTCCCCCAGAGAGTGTCAGCAACATCGGCTGCTGTGCACAGCAAAGTGGAACGACCAGGGCAACTCAGCAGCTCCTGAGCCCTACGTTTGCAGTGTCACACCTTGGCTGGCCTTATGCCAACGATGGGGACATTTTCTTTAGCCCTTCTGCTTGCCCATCTCATGCAGAGGCTTTGTAGACAGCAAGAATGCAAGCAAAATGATCTGGTGATGGGACCTGTGTTTATTTACCTTCAGCTTTTAATGAAAGGAGGACAGAAGGCTTTATGGCCACAGAGCAGGAGATTAATAGATTGCCATTACTGGAGGCTGTCAGTCAACAAGGCTGTCACCAAGAAGTGATTCCAGTGTTACTGCACCAATTTGGGAACACATTTTCTTGCCAGGCAACCAGGCAGTCTTAAACAGAAGGAATTTTGCTGCCGTGGCACTTGGTAAACTGTTCAAATGGTCACGTACCATCAGCTGGTAGAAATATCTTCCTTCCACTGAGTTTAAGCTGCACTGACTTCAACTGGCTGCAACACATGCTCTTGGAAGTTAGAAATATTTACTTTTTTATGAGCTAAACATCATCAATGCTGTTATTTGTATTTTACAGGGAATCTGAGGCAGAGAGCTTAAAAGCAGGACATGTCTCAAGTTTGGGATTGTAGTCTGCTAATATATATATATATA
>VZTE01001672.1:15774-77993 GCA_013397775.1 Eulacestoma nigropectus
GCCCAGAGATCCACCCTCCGATTCTGATGCGTCAATCCAGGGGAGAGCCCTGTCTGGATTGACAAGAGGGGGTCTCTGGGGCGACCAGGAGGATGCTCTGCCAGAGCACACCCCAACAACTTCCCTGGATTTTTATTATTTTAAACTCTCTGGCTTACAGACATAGAGGGGAGCTGAATTTATACACAATTTGCAAAAGCTGTCTTCAAGTAAAGACAGTTTAATAGGTAAAGCAAAAGCTGTGCATGCAACCAAAGCAAAACCAGGAATTCCTTCATCCCTTCTCATGGGCAGGCAGGTGTCAGCCATCCCCAGGAAAGCAGGGCTCCATCACAAATAATGCCTACTTAGGAAGATAAATTCCATCATTCTGAATGTCCTCCACTTCCCTCTTCTTCTCCTACCTCTGAGCGTGACACCACATGGTCTGGAATATCGTTTGGGTCGGCTGTCTTGGCTCTTTCCTCTCCCAAATCCTTGTGCATCCCTGGCCTCCTTGCTGGTGGGTCAAAGCAAGCAGCATAAAAGGCCTTGATTCTCTGTAAGCACTGCTCAGAATTAGCTAAAACATCCCTGTATTACCAACACATTTCCAGCACAAATCCAAAACATACCCCCATACTAGCTACTATAGAGAAAATTAACTCTACACCAGTCCAAACCACCACAATATGTTAAAAAATTACTGAATAAATTTGTTTCTGTCTTTAATCTTCCATGTCATCTTCCCTCCTGAAGCACATTCTTCTGAACAGATAAACACAGATACTTACTTAAATCTTTCAGTTTCTCTTACTTGAGCAATAGAAACCTGAGAGTGATGCTGATTTTCTTACACAAAGCCATTTGTTACACAAATGTCTCTGTGAAACAAATATTTGAAAATCCAGAAAAACTTATTTCCTGTTTCCCTAATAGATAGTTTCCCTAAACAACTGCAGGATTAGACTCTTTCCACTTCACATCATTTTTCCATGTGCCATTTAGCTCTGTGTCAGCTGAGGAACAATGGAGAGGGACAGGGCAAGGACACTGCCTCTTCAAGGATCCTCTGCCAGTCTGGAACCCTGCCTGGGATGAATATGGACAAAATCTCTGCCTCCCTCTTTATATGTAGTCTGGATGTGCCTTTTTCCACAGCATGTAAAGCCTCTCTAGAGTCCGGGGATTTCCCTTGAGGGCAATGTGGGGATGAGTGAATGTAAAGCTTCTTTGTGCTCCCTATGTTCTTCTCCCTACTTCTGTGCAGCATTACAAAGGTTCATCTTGTCTTCAATGTGGTAGTCATAGGGTACTTTTTTCTATGGTCTTTAGATAAGCAGTATAACTGCTTTAGAGAGTGAGAAGTTTAAACTATGCCACTTTTTGGTGAAATAAATAATGAGCAAACACCTAAATGAAGACAAAATATTGCCTCCAACATAAAAAAGAAATATAATTTTGTTCAAGCTGGATCTTGGACTATCTTGCTCAATATGTTTCCTGTGATGGGCTGACTTTGCCTGAAAAGTGGCTTCTTTCACACAACTGAAAAGTGTTTTGGCAGCTCTATGATCTGGATATTGCCTGCTCCAATCTGTCTGCCAGATCACACTATGAAATTTGAAACAGAAACCTAATTTAGTATCAGTGACGATGTTAGTATTAAAAAAGGACATTACACATCCTCATATTCCCGCCTGCATGGGAAAGTGAAATTACATGAAGATACATATATTTGTGTTATGCTCAAGGTTTTAAGGTACTCTTCTCTGTAAATAGAATCTAGAGTGGAAAAAAGACTTGTCCTGAATGAAATCTTGACCAGTGCCCAGGCACAACATATTAGAATGTAAAAACTTTTTTATTCAAAAGTGCATTTGAAAAGTATAAATGTGCAAAAATTGCCCGCTGCTGCATAAAAAAAAAAAAAATTAGAACATGCAGATATTTATGCTTTAGGGCATAAGTCAAACACTAGACTATCCAAGGTCAGGAATATGTTTTCCCTCTGGTCAGTTGTGCATTACAGAATTTTCTTTACATTTCTCAGAAACATTGGATGTTACTCATTTTTCAGAATACCAGACTGGACCAGCTGAACTATTGGTTTAAGCTAAAAAGGCACTTCTGAAAATTCTGCAGCACTAGCAATTTTTACCTTACATCAGAGGTATGACTTTCTCAAATAAGCAGCACAATAAGAGCAGAAATACACCCTGGCATTTGCCTGCATAGCAGATTGCAGTGACCTATATTTGTCTTCTGGAACCAATTCTCAGTAGCCTCTGTAATGATCAAATTGATGGTTTAAAGGTATAGATCACTGGAAGTAATAAAACATGATGTTTCCCTTGTATTTCAGCTTTGAAATGGTTGAGAATTTGTGGCATGTAGCCACCAAAAATACATCACAATAATTTTCTGAATTTAATGACTTGTGGTTATGTAATTCCTCAAATATGCCAGTAGCAATCTTTTTAAAACTGATTGATTTTGACCCGTGGCTTTCTCTATGGTTTCTTCTGTATAAAACAGCACTTCAAAATGTTCTTCAACTTGATCTTTATGGTATACATTTTATTTTCATTTCCAATTGCCATTTCTTTTAAAATGGCAGGCACTTATTTAGTACCTTACAGGATTGCTTCTTGGGCACAAGTGACACTACTGTGGTGTGCTGCTGCACTGACATCTCTTATGCTTAGTGTGATTCCTCACTAAGCCACTAAGCTGCCTAGCCACAAGAGAGAGCTGGCTTAATTAATATTAAAATAGCTGTGTGTCTGCCCTTTATTTCACTTTGCAACTACACATCTCATGTACTTCTCTTCCTCTTAAAATAATCCCCAAAACACCCCAACAAAAGAGTTTGACACTGAATTTCTGAATGCACAGTTAGGAGGACTGTATAAGCTGCACCAACTCATATTTTTTGTGTCCAGAAACACACAAGCACTGTGAATTATGGCAAACTGTAACCCAGATTTGGCCTGTAAGTAAATTCTTTTACACATCTCAGATGTCTGAGATTCTCATGAGAGATCCTTCATTTTGTACTAGATATCCAGTCTCTTGGCAAAGAGTTGAAATACAAGGCTGCAGTACCTAATTGTGAAGAGTCATAGCAATACCCACCATGCCTGACAGGTCTGAAGGTAGCACCAGACTCCTCATGGAACTGATTTTAATATGAGTACTCAGCCGTCTTTTGCAGAAACAATTTATGCAGTTGTAAAACTGAAGAGGAAGGTCCAGAAGAAGAAAACAGACCAGAATCACCCAGACTGTACAATCAGAACCATTTTTTTCATAAGTTTAGGTTTTCACTGTGTCCCCAGAGTTTTATTTATTCTTATTTTCAACAGAGGGGTTAATTTCCAGCATGCCTGGGTACTGTGTTCTGTGGCTCCTGATAGAGTGTTCTGCAAGAAGATGCATGGACAGCTAGGAAGTAACATGATGGGATGTGGTGCCTGAGGATGAGAAGCACTGCTCACCAGTTTTCCAGGGCTGATAAGGGTTGGATTTTCTATGATATTGTGTATATGCAAATGCAAAGCAAGGGAACCCTGTTATCAGAGAATTAAATGCATCTTGAGACAGAGACACTAACTGAAGAATGGACACTCTTCTTTACTTGTGAGAGCAGAAGTGTAATGGACCACTAAAACAAAAGCTGAAGGAGTACATCCATGCAAAATATTTGACCTGTGCCAAATACTACTGATACAGCACAGTGATTATCTGTGTGAGAGAGCCTAGAATATTAGGATACTTTTTATATTCAGGAAAGGTTTTTCACCAGTTCTTGGTAGACATAATTTTTGCATTTTTGAGCGATTATGGGGAATAACACTCTTCATTTTTAGCTGCATTAATTTTAAAAATCCCTATCTGTCTTTTGTGTAAAACTTATTTTATGTTAACAATACCAGCTGGCATACTGAAGTTTTTCATGTATTACATAATGCATATATCATGGACTGGATTTGTTCATTTTGTTACATAAAAGAAGATCCTGTTGCATGCAATAGAAACCTGGAAGTAGGATTATATATGCTGCAGCTACAGCTTCTACTGTAACTTTCAAGATTTTCTGGTTGCAGCCTTCTTTGGGGGGAGGGTAGGTGTTTCATAGTTGAACATAGTCTACAAATCATGCCTTTCTGATGGCCAAATGTATGGAATATGCTCAGCAGATGCTAAAGCCCCCAAGTAAGGCAGTGGGTCTGGCTGCAAATGTAATTCGTGACAATTTAACAGTGAATTATTTATTTAAAATGGAAACCTAACCTTCTGGTTCTGCAAATTATAAACCTACCAAATTAGATCTGGCGTATTTTCCCATTCTCTCTCAAACCCTTAAAAATATTCATGTTGCCTGATGCTGTTACAAGTCAATATCACTCTAAGAAGTGTGTTTATTTTTATTAGATTCATTTCATCCCATATGTTCCCTTGCAGTTGTTTCCACTCGTTGGGAGCCATGGTACACACTTCTAATCCTAACTAGATAAGATCCTTCCATGAGAATCAGCCCTAGATATTTTAGCCCTCTGAATCTGAGCAGAATGTTTGCTTAATTAAGTGTAAGTCTGCATGAGAAACTACAGTTTTATATTTACTGCGAAAAGGAAGAAGAAAGGGCCTGTTGAATCCTCCAGCTGTTATCTAAGACAAGCTCTGACCCACTGGAAACTCCCATGCTGCTATGACCCAGTCTCTATCTTTTTGTGAACTGAAAGACAGCAAACGGAGCCATGAAACTCTCTTATTTAAAATCCTTCAGTTTGCTCAAATAGAAACGTGACGGTGTAAAACAGGTGTTGAAGAAGGGCAACACCCTTAGTTTATACTTTGAATATAGTGACGGGAGACTGGCTTGTTATCTGTTTTTCATTTTAGAGTGAAGGACCTATGCATTTCTGTCGGTGATTGAAACACGGACTTTGCCGGGTGCATGCAAAGCCAAATTTTATTGTAGAAGCCACATCTTTATATGTGGCTAACATATAAATAATATAACTAACAGTCCAGCGGCTCCAAACTTGGGCTTCTAGGGTTACATCTTTTGCATCTCCAACAGCCACAGACCACAATCTCCTTGCCTAATCTCCTGTTAACTATCCTACTCTTTGTCTCGCCTCCTGCCAGAGGTGGCCCAACCGTGTCTCCCAAGGCCCCATGCCAACCAAAACAATCTGCCGTTGTGACACTCTGAATGCTCGCACATTTCAGAGTGAAGGAACCATACAATTCCTATATTTGAGTCACAAAAGTTTTATTCAAAAATTGCAGATTTGTGAAAATAAGCTTGAAAATAGAAAGTGACATTTTTGGCTCATCTGAGGCAGCAGGCCATGTAATTATGAAGACTTGAGTGAAGATTAGAAGATGACATAACAATTACTTCCATGGTTATAAATTTACCTACACCTGGAGAAGAATTCAGTAGTGATAACATAAGAGCTCTTCACAGTAAGAAATGCATTACCACAATGCAGTTCATACATATTAATATTTCTTAGCAAAAACAAAAATTTTTTTTTAACAAGTGGCAAGTTACACATGATACTACCTCTTGCAGAACCTACTTTAAACCAACATGATTAACAGTGCCATCAACAATACCTTGCACAGTAGTACCGTATTGTGGCAGTTTTAATGCTGTGCTTCAAACTGGGGAAGTGTTTGGGAAAATGTAAATTATCATCTAATTTTTATTCCAACTTTCTCTGGTTTTCCCTCCCGCCAGTCAAAAAATATAAAGCACCAAACTGAAGAAGCAAATGGATGGCAACATTGATTCTGTCCATAGATGCAAAGCAGTAATGAAATCTGTGCTAATTTGTGCTTGTGGTAATATTGATGTATGGTTTGGGATACCTTTGTGCTAGAGGCAATCATCTTCCTCCTGGTTTCAATCTGTAGCACCTTCATTGCAAAGATAGGATAGAAATCTGAATGTGGGCCCTGGGGAAAAGGCAACCAGATTCCACCATACCCTAAATCTATTGAGAAAGGGTCAGGTTGCATTTGTATATGATGTCTTCAGTCATATACACTGTTATTATATCTTCTGGTTCCCTTTAGAGACTTTTTATATCATCTGGCTATTACTGTAGTGGGATATTATTTTGTTCCAAGTTATTAACCAGATTTTTAAAATACCTCAAATTTTGGAAAATGGTGCACAGAGGTGCACACAAACATAGATGTTTGTTGACTATCTCTGAAGCTCCAGACCCTCAAGGGACATGGAAGTGTTTTGGGATACCTCTTGCTTTTGGCTAAAAAAGCTACAAGTTCTTTTGCTGAATCTCAAGCCTGAGTCCCAGTGGGACCCAGTAGCCAAACAGCTCCTTTCATAGTATGTTTCAGTAAGGGTATGTGGAAGGAAAGAGTCTGCTCTTTTAAAGTACTTAATCAAGGACATTTTCCAATGCAGCAAGAGGTAAGCAAATTAGAAAGCCATAAAGAAGGACACAGACAGCCAAACACCTCACTGACAAATGGCAAAGGAGGCAGTGACCACAACCAAACATGGTCAGTCATACTAATTGATGAGAGAATGAGAGTGTGAGAATATTTATTCTAGAGGGCTTTTCTGATCGGGGACCTTGTCAGTTGGGAAAGTAAAGGGAAAAGGGGAAATCAGAAAAAAAATATACTGAGATTTGAACATGGCAAAACAGACATGGAAATAATGACAAGAAATAAACTTCACCACTCACATTAATTGATGAACTATCAAGAAATTAAAGGTGCAACTTTCAGGAAGCTCAGTCTGAACTTGGTAACTGGTAAGACTGTAAACCAGGAGGTTCTCAGACTGGTAAGGGAGTGGGAATCTATAGAGCTGTACAAATCTATAAGGAATGCACAGGGAGAAGAGGGACCTGGGAGGAACAAACAGGGGACATAAAGACATAAAGGTACAAAAGGGGTCAGTTCTGTGTAAAACAGAGCCAGTCAGTGTGCTTGTCTGAGTCCTGATCACTGCTGTCTGTCCTATATTCTTTTTAAATCTTTTCCTACAATATGTGTCTGCATAATCCCACTCTATCCTCTGTATGTGTGTGCTGCAAAGACTTAGTGCCAGCTACCAGTGGGACCTGTATGCATGCAAGTGAAAATTGCTGCCAAATCCTGGAGCCAGACCAGGATGTGGGTGTCCCTGGCCTATGGTGTCAGCTATGGGAGCAAGTGGGGTCTCAATGTCAATGACTGGAATGTGTGGGCTCTTTAAACTCCACTTGTGGTTGGACAACAGTGCAGATCCCAAAACCAGCTACTGGAGGAGACAGGTGTGAGCAGGTGAGGGGATTAGTGCCAGTGCCTGAAACAAGACCTGAGGTCCATGTTCCAGGTGCCAGCTGCTGGGGAAAACGAGTGCCTGTATCTTTCCCAGACCAGGGCAGGGATGGGGTGTGTGTGTGAACGCATATTAGCTGACAAACCTCAGCCTTGACCAGCTGATGAGTAGTGACGCTTTGGGCTGATGCTCTAGCCTTTTTTTGTGTTTAGACCCAAAATGTTAACCTGGGTGCAAGCCTACAATTTCCCCTCTGAACACACAACAAAATAGTTCTTATGCTTTAACTGATGCCTGGACTACAGCAATTGTCCTCACAGCCTGTTCAGTCCTATTCTGTTTACCTCTCCCTTACAGGAATAGAAATAATTTCATATCATTATGATATGAATGAACAGACATGTCAGCTCATTTTTCTTTAATTGCAGCCTATCTTTGACTGAATGGATTGTTTGTGACTCACAGGAGTCTTGTGCTTTGTGTATTAGAAGATCAGAATTCTCCCACTCCCCCAGCGAAGATCACTGACCTACATATCAGTTTCTTTGCCTTCCAATTAGAGTATGGAAAATGCCAAGTTTCCCAGTGTTTATATGGCATCCAGCAAACTAAGTCCTGTTCATTAAATACTCTTCTGGTGATATGACACAACAAAATTAGACAGTAATATTAATAATAACAAAGACAAATATATTCTAATATCACTTTAAGGTTTTATTTGGTTAAACAACTTGATATCTATTCCATTTTTATCAACATTCCCAGGATCCTATAAAAGAATATTCAAATGTATTTTAAAAATTCAAACACAAAATAAATGCACTGTACTGGCATACTATTACTTTTTCTGATACTTTTGAAAATAACACATAAGGAATATTACATTTACTACACTGTACTTGCTCCTTAATTTTCACACATTTTCCATGTCTTAAAAATCCCCTTGTGGCAAACACACTGAAATAATTTTAGATGTTTCCCACTTCTTTTACATAAGATCTAAGCATCGTATTTTATATAGTCAATTTGACTAACTTACTGAACATTATCTCAACCAATAGAACATTAAAAGCAATGTGTTTGTTGGGATACAATTCTGGCAAAAAGAGTACTGATAATTTTAATTTTTTATATCTACAGAAATCACCATTCTACAAACTGTTCTTAAAAAATGGAAAGCATTTAATTCCCTAGAATGCTATCAAAGGTTTTTCTGAACTCCAATCACAATCTTTTCATATTTTGAAGTTCTAGTTCATTATAGTCAGACCACAGAAATCCTCTTGTCTCTCTTCAGTATAATTGCATAATTTTGTAGAAAATGTAATCCTCTTTATCATCATAGTTACCATTTAATTTAATAGATATGAGAATTATCAGTTCTATTATTACTATTATTATTGTAGCTCTTAAAAGTGCCATTTCAGATCTAATATATATGTGAACTCGTTCATATCCACAAATGTTTGCAATGTAAAGCAACAACCAGACATTTGATACAATTAGACAGAAGTAGTAAGAAACCACTGCTTTCCTCATTACAAAATTTTAGTATAAGGCCCACTCTGGTATCCCCACCATCCTTCACCTTAGAGGGCTGGTTCAAAATAGCTCAGGAGAGCATTGAAAATTATCAATTCAGGAACACCAGCACCCCTTTACAAAGAGGAGAAGTCAAATCTTTTATATAATGTTTGGCATGCAAAATGGGTGATATGAAGCGCACTTCACAGTGAGCTTCAGGATGGAAACCCCATAATAAATACTAAAGATGTTCAAATAGGTATAGATAAAACAAAATCTTTCTTTCACTAAAACACCCATCAAAATCTAAGAGAAGTTTCAGCTACCTTTTCAATATACAATTATTATTTTTCATACATCCTTGGACTTCCTGAAAGGAAAATTTACATAATGGTCTAACAAATATTATTACCATTGCTGGTTAGAACTTTTGGACAAATACATGTAAGTTTTGGATATTCTTGTACAATTTTGGAGTACAATTCAACTGCTACACTTTTTCCATCCATTAGATGTGTTCTAAATGGATTTTTGCATAAGATTCAGGAACTTACAACTTGTAAGAGTTTATGAGAAATACCCTCTGTTACTTTAATGTAAATCTGTGATAAATTTTATTGTGAGTATCAGAACCCAGAAATTCTTGCTTTATGATGGTTTTGAGGGGAAATGAGCACAACACTGAGCTGGAAAGCAGCTTGGCAGAAAAAGACCTGCAGGTCTTGGTGGACACCTGGTTGAACATTAGCCAGCAATGTGCTCTTGCTGCAAAGAAGGTAAATGGTATCCTGGACTGCATTTGGCAAAGTATTGCTGGCTGGCTGAGGGGTGTGATCCTTCCCTTCACCTCAGCACTGGTGAGGCCCCATCAGGAGTGGTGTGCCCAGTTCTGGGCATGGATGTACTGGAGAGGGTCCAATGAAGGGCCACAAAGATGTTGAAAGGACATCCTTCCCTGTGAGAAAAAGCTGAGACAGCAGGAACTGTTCAGCCTGGAAAAGAAACGGCTCAGGGTAATTACATCAAGGTATTTAAACAGCTGATGAGAGAGTGCAGAGAGGACAGAGCCAGACTCTTTTCAGTGGTGCCTAGTGACAGGACCAGAGGCAATGGGCACAAAGTGAAACACAGGAGGTTCTCTCTAAACACCAGAAAACACCTTCTCACTGAGTGGGTGACTGAGCACTGGCACAGGCTGCCCAGGGAGGTTGTGGGGTCTCCACCCTTAAAGATATTAAAAAGCCATCTGACCATGGACCTGGAGAAAGTGCTTTAGGTGGCCCTGGTTGGACCAGATGCTCTTCAGAGGTCCTATTCCAGCCTCAACCATTCTGTGATTCTTTGGTGGTTTTGGTAAGGAATAAGATTTTTCCCCTTAATAATTAGCACAGAGATCTTCATGTATGTTGTGCCTTCAGAAACACATTTGTTGAAAAAACAGCAAAAGTGCTTTCAAGCTTCCAAACATCCATCTACTTGCTAAAATGGAAAAGCTGCTCCCTATTGTATAATTGTATGATGCTGATGTGAGTTTGAATTTGGGGGACCTGCATTTTTTCATTATAGTATATTACATCTGTGATTTGTGATCTGTATTGATTGCCAGTTGATTTTCAAGGTGATGATAAAAAGCTGAGGCCTGGCTACCCAAGAGAAACTGTCACACCCTTTTATGAAAAAGAAATAAAAGGAATGACACTCAATTTCCTCTGCTCTGAGAAAATTCCTGTCTTAAGACTCTTAAAAATACACTGCCAAATGTTTTGCTGTGTGAGAGGCAGAGTTACTGAATTAAGAGGGATCACAGAAGGCAAAGGATGAGCTTCACTTCAATAACCTGGGAGTTCCTTCACTGCTTTGTATGTTTAACAGAAGTACAATTATAATTTTGCACTTGGCCCATCCTACAGAAATTTAAAAATAAATATAAATAGCCTTATTCTTTGAAAGAATATCTTCAAAAGCTGAGGGGGATTTTTAAAAATATTTCGTTCTCTGATACATCTATGGCCTTGTATTATGCTTTGACTATAAGCAGCAAGCCTTCACTTTTACAATTTTCAGAGAAATATTAACTGAAACAAATCAGAAATGAGAATGCTTCCAGGAAGAAAGGCCATTCTGCCTCACAGGCTCTATAGCTAGGTGACGCATGTGACTTTGACTTACCGAAGCCCTCTTTCCATCTGGATGTTTCATTTTAAGTGAGATGGAGAGTTAGGTACTTGGTAACTGAGGAAGGTCAAAAATAAGTATGCAGAGCACCAGAACATTGTGTAAATATCTAACTGTGCAATCACTGAAGATTTTAAAATAGATTTTCTGTGTCAGTCAGATGCTTAGCTACATGAAAGTAGTTAAAACAGCAAAGAAAAACAGTTGACCCTGACAATCCACTCATTTAGCTTGAGCTACTACACATAAAGAAGTATTTCTGCAATAAAAGCAAACACAAGCATCTGAACATGCAGTAAAGAGACTGTAGAAGTACCAAATAACCTTAGGGTTTTTTTCTCTTTGTAAGACATTAGCAAGCAATTCAAATATGTACCGCAACATTGGCCTGACAACCTTCTACTCTAAAAATTGATCCATTAGTTTAACAGAACAATGCATACAATGATATGGTGAAGTTTGTAGATACATGGCATAAGCGTGGTACAATTTATTTGAAAGAGTCTTGATTAGTATGCAGCTGATTCAGTTTCAAAATGTCATACCTGTTTCCTGTACTGGAAAACCACACTTCTTCAAATCTGCCTTCCAGAACCAGGATTACTAAAACACTCATAATCTTTCACTTAGTACTCCTCCATATGGAAATTTTCCATACAATGTATAGCACCAGGCATTTTATATGGGTGATAAAACTGCTGAGAACATTTTGGAAATTCAGTGAAAGCATAAAATATTCACTTGTTTGAGTACACAACAAAATAATTCAAATTTTTATTGCCTCTGTGAAGCAGACATTTCTTACAAACCAAAGATAAATTTTCCTACAGAGAAATGAAGAAAACCTCAGGCTTCATCAAGATTTTCTAAATAAAAGATGATACTGAATACAAAACAGGAAAAATATGAAATCCCATCTTACCCATAGTGTCACAACTTATTAATCCCTGATCACATTTCAGAATGTTTTGGGTTTTTTGGGGGTGGGGGGGATTTTTGTCCCCTCAAAATCCTGTTATATGAGCCTATTTACTCTGCCAATAAATAAGATCAAATGTCTATTTGGAATCAGAATATTTTTCTGAAATGGGAATTTTCAAAAATTTCGTAACTGAAAAAAATCAGAAGGCTCTTTGGTCCATCTTGCACAAGTGAGTAGGTTCTTGCAGAAGGCTGGGAGCAAAGTTTTGGTATGCTGTCTTTCAAAAATATATGGTCCCTCCCCAACTCAGACTAGCACATTTTCTGCTTAATACCTTGAACTGGTCTGCATTGATCTCCAGGTCATTTTTCAAAATGGTAGCATGGCATGATCCCCTTTACACTGGAACCTGGAGGCAGGGAAGTGCTGGGTCATACGCAACAAGAGAGCGTTGCTCCTGTATTATACAGATATTTTTCTGTCTTTTGCAAAACTTTCTATCCTCCGCAAATGAAAGAGTAGTGAAAAGGAGATGGAGGAGGAGTTGACCCTTCCCTGTTCTATAGAAGTACAGAAATAACAGAATGAAGAAGAAAGGAAACAAAAGGATCAATCCTGCAAGGAAACAACAAAAGGATCAATCCTGCAAGGCAGAGAGCTTTTGCTGAAGATGTTGAGTGCCCTTTTAATCTCGGCTACAAGTGAAAGTGCTCTACAGCAGGGACAGAAATGGGCCTTTACAGAACTCTAAACAATATAATAGGAAAGATTTGCTAGAAGGAAACATCTCCATAAGTAGGAAAATAACACTCACTGGATGGAAAAGGACATGATATTTTGAGAACAATAGTACCATTACAAGTGATGCCAATGAATAACATTAAGTTGATAGGAGGGGAATGAAACAATCAGTGCTCTCAGCAGTATTTTTTTAATGGATATAATACAAGAGGTGTGTCCCATTGGGTCACTAATTATTAGTACACTTCAGCTGACTCTGTGTAAAACATCCAAAATCCAGGGGCATTAATGAATTTAGATTAAAACTGAAAATGCTCTTTCTTTTGTGAAGGAAGTAGAAAGTTATAAAGGATATGATTTTCCTGTCACATCATCTCTTACCATGTTTGACTCTGTTGACTTTAATAGGTCAGCTACTTGTTTGCAATGCTGGCAATGGAAAAAAGGACTGATATTCAGTAATTCTATAAGGCAGAGAATGCAGACATATTTTACACATAACCATGAGATGCCATATAACATATTTTCTGTGAAATTTTTGCTATGCATCTCTAAGCTTTAGAAGACAGAGATTTGTTGAAGATTTGAGGTGTAGAGAAAATACTTGCAATATGGATTTTAAAAGGGAGAAGTGCTGCAAGGTAGAATCCAGCTCTGGTCCTCAACAATGTCTTGAACACTCATTGTATACAATGAAAGCAGCAAGGCAAATATCACAGCATTTCACATACGTTTTTTCTGTGTCTCTCATCTTTTTCACTTAAGGCAGCCTCATTCCAATGAATATAATAACATTTGGATAAAGAGCTCATTGAAGACTGCAATGAGACCTTTTCTGGAATGGAAGAAAAAAATGCTCTCATGAATAGATCTTTTTCTAAGAAGGGCTCAGGTTGCCTCCCCTTTCTGTTGAGCCAGTGAGTGTCACAAAATGAGTCACCTTGATCCAGTCAGATATCACTGGCCCAGTAAATGACATTCTTTAAGGGACACAGAGCAGATGTGAGTACTTATTAGTCATTCAAGTGCATTTCAACCAAAAAAATATCTTCTCAATTTTTACACAGAGGTGTTAGCAAGTGACCATGATAATTCCCTTGGTTTATTTTGTATCTGTTCAGCAAATAGGTATGAAGTTGCTATCTGCATTTGAAAAAGGATATACAAATCCTTAATTTACAGAATATTTTAGTCTGATTCTCTTACCGATATTAGCCTGTAACAATTTTTAAGCAAACATCTCACAGGGTACAAATAAACTCATGATTTCAGCAGTCTCTCTATGTCTTCCTAAAAACAGTAGTATGGACAAAATCCACTTATAATTGCGGAATATTTTGAGTATCTTGCATTTCTAATTCTGACCAGCTTGAGAAAGCACATGAACAAGATATTTTAGAATTGCAGATACATTTTCTAAATGATGTGGGGGCAAAAACCAGAAACTGATACCTAATGATAGTTACTTCATTTGGGATTATTTAATTAATAATCCTAGCCACTTAGCTCTGCCATTTCAAGACAGATTAATCGTGGTTACTTTTCCTACTTACTGCTTATCCACTCACTATATCTATCTATTTACCACTATCAAGCCAGGTAGGTTGTAATAGAGTCAGTGGAGATAAGATGGATAACCATACCTTAGACTACATGTTTAGTTAGTGTTTTAAAAGTAGTTATTTAACTTATTCTTCCATTCAAGGATGTTTGTTCTTGACGTGATGCAAATATATTTCACATGTCATTCTTTTCAAGTGCTCACTGAAATATTATGCTTTTATAATGTTATGCTTCTTTTTCTGGGAACTGTGGTATGGTCACAGTTAAGCAGAGGGGCTACTCAGTTATTTTACGTGTCTGCATTGCAAAAGAATGTGTTAGTCAAAATCTGCTGCCAAAAATGTTCTTCTAATATGTTCTTTTCATTTGACATTTATGCTAAATTAAAGAAGGTAGTGACAAGTACCATGTAACCAGAGCTTGGCATGTCAAGCATATTAAATGGCAAGTTGTTTTCTTAGGGCCATGCTGTGCTCTTAAAACATATAGGAAGAATGAAAAGCAATACATTTGTGGGAGAAATAAGAGTTAGAGTATCATGGAATTTATAGAGGGTTTTTAAAATTTAGATATTTATAAATTTAGGAACTTTTAAATTCTTTAATCTTCCTTTCTTCATATGGATTTACATCTTTTCAGATATTTTTTTTACCAAAGGTATTTCCGTATTTATTACCAAATATATGCTTGATAACTGAATTATTTTAGTTTTCTCATTGATTAAATGCACAAAAAATAAATGCGGTTTTAAAGTCAATATCCCATATTTAGATTCATTTCATCATTTTACTGAGATGCATGATTGATTTCAAAAGCTACTCTGAATCCATGAATCTCTTAGTCATTCCAAAGGGCTGCTCTTTGATCTCTTTGTAGCTGGCGTAGAAAATTTTTATTTTGTGTGGTTTATGATTCATCAAATATATTTAAATATCAGCTTCATTAAGAGATGTGTCATCCCAAACTCCATGGACTATATTAACTAGGTTGGCCCATTCACATATAGATTTCTGTATTATAGGTATCTTCAGTGTTTGTTATGGCAAACTAAGGAGTTTCACTAGCATATTAAACATAGATCCAGTCTAAGACCTTTCTTTTGTAATAGTATTGAAGTGTAAGGTTCTGAAAACACTGACCTGCAATCTCAGAAAATATTTTCAGCTCTTGCATACTGTGTATATCTAAAACACTAGTCGTTTTGCTTTCCTTTTCACAACACTTTTAAGACCAATCTTCTTCTCATTGATTTCAAAATAGTTTCATTTTCTCTTTTGCTTAGCAAAATATCCTTCACATGGTCCCCAATACTCACCAGCCCAAATAAAATGGATCTGCTTAGTACTCCAGGTTCTGTCCCAGCCCTTGATCTCACCACATCACATTCGTTGTACCTTTCCATTTCATCTTCTTCAAGGCAAAAACTTGAAGATGTTTAATATCTCCCATTTCTGTCTTTACATCACCTTTTTTCCTTTTTGTTTTCCCTCTGATTCCGGTTTTGGTTTCTTCTCATGTATCCATAATGCTCCTCACAATTGAATGCTCTTTTATTTCATAAGGCTCAAGAAAAGCTAGTGAAATTACCCACTTCAGTACTGCAACTCACAGAAGAAACAGGAAATATTTTTCTGTAAGATCTGAAAAATTTTGTCTGCTCTTGTTCTCCAATTTTGCAAAACCTACCCAGATGTCAAACCTTTCCTTAATGGCTCCTTGATTCAAATTTTATTTTGAAAACTGCTTTTCATCTATTTTATTTATTTTAATAAATTATATACTTTAATCAGCTAGAAGAGGAAGGGGCTATGGATAAATGCAGCAAGCTTTTCCTGCTGTGGATGTTATCTACGGATATAAAAAGAATGATGGATATTATAGCATATTTTAACATTAAAATAAAAAGAAACTTACTCAAGAAGCCAGAAATTATAACCAAGAAAGTATTTGCCTGCTGGAATCTCCTGTTACTCAGATCTCACTGCATGCTTTATTATTTTACCCCATTTCTATCATCTCTCCTTTCTGTATCTCTCTCTTAATTTTGTGCCCTTCAGACCATATAGGAGTTAAAGCTGACTATAATGACCTATGCTAACTTTTAACTTTGAAGAAGCCTTGCATATTTTAAGAATTTTCACATCAGAGGTATATGATAACTGCTAACAATTATGAGAAAGAGCTACATGAATGAATATGAGTTTTTCATCAGGAATCTTTTATAATACAAACAGTAAACACAAAAAAACTAATAGAGCTTCAAAATAGCATCTTCAAGAAGCAGATGGCTTAAACCATTGAAACAAACTTGCTATATTATGAAAATGCAATAATAACAGAAGCTACAATAATTAAAGCAATAAACTTAAACTATTTGTTAAAAATATGGTAACATTAACACATTAACACTAATATTAATTTACTTATCAAACCAGTGATACAAATAGCAATAATAAAAATTGGCTTCCATCAAACCAGTCAATAAACTATACAAAGTCTATAATCTCTAGTATAGGCTTCTATTACCTCAAGAATTCATATCATAGAATCCAGGTACACAGCTTTTTTAAGACTTTATGGTTAGATTCTTTAATATCCACCATTATTTCATGTATTTTACTTGAGGAACAGACAGAACAGCAGAGTACAATTTGTCAAGAGCTATGTTACCAGAATACCTAACCAATGGTTTTTTGGTATTTTTTTGACACTTTCAGAGAAAGTCGGTAGAATTATGATGACGCCTGGAATACATCATGCTTTTTGTACCCCGTGACTGATACACCTGTGTCAAATCTAATGAAGGTTAAGTAAAATAAGTTTCTTACGTGTTCAATTAAGATTTGAAATTATCTCAGTTTATTGCGAAAATGGAGGAACTGGAATATTTCAGATTAATTTGTCTCATAATCATCTATTATTGCACAATTTGGAAAGCACTAAATTACTTGTAATCATATTAAAATCATATTCCCAATTACTTGCAACCATAAAACTCCCGCATATTTTATCCCTTCATATTACAGAGACATGTGTTTGTCATTTAGAGCTTAATTTGTTGCTGCTTTATTCTTCTTTTACAGTACTAAAACTCTAATGAAATTAAATTAAAATAGCATACTTTGCTTCAACATTATTCTCAAGTACATGCTTAAATTGCAGAAGTCAGGTAAATATGTTGAATGAAAACTGTTATTCTCAGAGTCTCTTTAAACCCAAAGTTGTTCTTTAAAAAAATAAATCACTTTGGAAGAAGTACAAGCCAAAAGTGATGCATATCATTGGGTGTTGTCAGAACTAGAATATCTTTTGCAGGCTCAGGGAAATCAATCAATTTGAGTTCCTGGCATACTTAATAGTATAATATTACACATTCTACATCGATCCTGGGTATTTTGAAAATAAAACTAATTCAGTGTGTAAGGAAGAACCAAGCTGGACAACTTGTGGCACATTTACAAGAGGCTGAGCAGTAAATGACTGCTAAACGTTGTGTGAACTTACCAATGCGGCATAAGAACATCGGTGTAGCAGCAACATGACTTCAGCTTTAAGAGTGAAGGAACTTAAACTACTTCTAATTTCATTACTTATTTTTTATATTTCTAATAATGATTTTGCACTTTCCCCATTTTTATTCTTCTACTTTCTCCCTCTGACACTCTTGAGTTCTGGCTCGGGATTTTGTATAGAAATATATATATATATAGACACCTAAGCAAACAGATTCACAGGCATGATTCATTCTACCATGTTGAGATTCTTTGTCATGGAAGCCAACTAGACTACTATTTTCAGCACAATTGTAATTTAAGTGTTAGCAACCTGAAAAAGTATTCATATGTTCTGTCGTTCAATACTTCTGTATAAAGTGGATCCCCTTTATACAGAAATGGAAAGATGTTCTGATCGCAACTATAATTTAAAATTACCATGGAATCAGATTATATTGCTGCCAAGGTACCAGATATGTTCACTACTTGGAGCATTAGTTTTGCCAATCCAGACATGAGAGCATTTAAACAATTATAATCTCCCAACAAAAATCTAACAACCAAAGTTTAAACTGGAATGGACAAATATACATTTATTTCAAGTAATCAGTCAAGGGGTTTAAAAATTAACTATAGCTAGATGAGCCCAAGATTCTTGCTTTATGGTACTTCAAAGGAGACTCAGAATTCCAGACGCTTCCCTTTATTTTATGGATATTTTTACCTGAAACAGCTGCATTCTGAGTGGTCATAAGAATTCCAAGACACATACAGTAACCAAATGGTAGAAGACCCTAATGGGCTGCATGAGATGGTCAAACACACAGACACATGCAGGTTTCCTGAGGTCCTGAGGATCTGCAGCAGTTCTGTCTTCCATTGACTAGTAGGTTATATCAATGTCAAGGAAGATTTGTAATAGTCAAGTTCTAAGATAAAGACAGATGACAAAAATTACCCATCGCAGTAAGAGAGATGTAGAAATAAAATCAACAATGAAAGCTTTGACATGTAGAGAAGAAAAAGAATGGGCATTAACTCCTCATCACATATCAGTGTGAGAAAAAGAGAAAGTGTTGCACTGCCTAAAGTTGAAAAGGAACAGATTGTGTACTATCATATATAGAAATGTAGACTCATAGGATTCATTCTCCTTCCTGCAGATGGACCATGAGCCAACTGAGAGCTTATGGATACAGATTAAAGAGAGTGACATTGAAGTGGACATCAGGCTAGGTGACCAGGAAGAAGAAGTGGACAAGACCCTCTACAAATAAGAGCACCCTCATGTTCTCTGCCCTGGTTCTCAGAAGACTTCAACTACTCCAGTATCTGCTGGAAAGACAGGCAACAAAGCAGGACATAAATAATCCAGGAGCCTTGTCTCTCCAATTTGACTGTATTGATACTATGGAATATTGTGCCAAAAGTCTTGCTAAATTCAAGGTAAATCTCATCCACTGCCACCCCTCATCTGTACAGCTGGTCACCTCATGATAGAAGGCAACCAGGCTGGTCAGGTATGACTCACTCTTGGTCATGCTGGCTGTTCCCATTTATATGGTCTGTCAGTAGCTTGGCCACAGCTTCTGGGAAGATTTGGTTATCATTCCTAGAGACTAAAGATAGGCTGGTTGACATCAGATATCTATTTTATTAACTTTAGAATAAGCTCAATGTCTGCCTTTTTTTGTCCATCAGGAACCTTTCCAGTCATCTGAAAGTCTTGAAATTGATGAAAAGTTAGGCTCACAATGGTGTCAAGCAATCCCCTCAGCACCCTTGATTTCATTTTATCCAGTCACATACACTTGGGTACACTCATCTTGCTTAAGTGATTCTGAACTTGATCTTCCTCTAAAGTGGGTAATACTTCACTCCTACAGACTGTTAACAGTCATAGAAAACTGGGAATATAAGGGTATACCTAAACAGTCAAAATGTCACTTCGTTTAGATGTTGTAAGGGAAAAAAAAAGTGAAGACAACTAGTGCACAGATTGTGTTTATTCTGTGTGATTATACTCTGCCATGTGAGAGTCATCACCACAGTTAAAGGTGTAAAGAATATACATTCAAAAATGAATTTGTACTGTAAAAGAATGAAAATAAATGTAGCCAGTAAAATTAGTGTACTTAATTGCACATCATCCAAATTTTGGCATGCATCTATTTAATTACATTATGCAAAACAAAGGCAATCACAGAGATAACAGATCTCTCATCCTTCAGACTGTGTTCTACTTGGCATAAATCACAGTGTACTTTTTAATGTTTAGAGACAAAGATCTCCCAAGCAATGTTCATTTGCTATAACATAAAAGAGAAAAATCAAAATGATTACTTTTATTTTAGCCTTTATTCTGCTATGATGCCTACTAAGTGCTATTTAAAAACCATTCTGAGTAGAGAGTGTGAAAAGACATTCGGTTCTTCAATATATGAATTTGGATCAATTTGTAATCATCAAGACTATTGCTTGGATGAAAATCCCTTCTTTGACAGCTTATTGCCAAATAGAGAAAATATGTGAAAAGGCTGAGAATAAGATTGAGAAATTAACCCCTCTAAAGCTGGAGTCCACCTTGAATCCACCTTTTTTTTCTTCCACTGTCATCCCCTCAGTTATTCTTGCTTTTTGTTTTTCTGAAGAATCTTCCCTAGCATTCTCAAGGTTGAAATAGTTTAGGACTTAACATACATAAGCAGTATTTTTTTCCAGGAATTAATTAGGCAAAAAGAGTAGGTTTCATGATTATTTCCAGACTTTTTTATATCAAGCCATACACAGCTAAAAAGAAAAAAAAACATTCTGCAGAAAATGCTGCTTTTTTGTAAACAAATCATTTTGCAGAAATGTATCATATTGATGACAAAATTAGTGTCAAAGGGAAGTCTTGTGACTTTCTCATTCATATCACTAGTGTTAAAACATTTAACTTCACTAATGTCAAAATATTTTGTTTCACATTTATTATTTCATATTCATGAACATGTCATCAAATTCTTCAGAATTTTTTTTTTTTTTGAACAGATCCTTTTTGTTGCAAATTTCATTCCGCAAAAAGACTCCAGTTTGAGCTGCTCATTCTAATTTGCAATAAAAGAAAAGATACAAAACCAGAAGCTTGACTTTTTTACTTGCTTTATTTATCATCAATTCATGCATAGAAAAATATTTGGAAAAAAACAAATTTCAAATTTTTTGTCAGCTGTCACCTGGGAGAGATGTAGCCTTCCCTTCATTCTCATTTTACCCTTCCCTGTACTCAAATTCCACCACTGTGTAAATTTGCAGATGTACTAGAAAGTCTTGTTATTCAGCAGTCCCAACCTTTAAGATCTATCTAGCTGCCTAAGGTTTAGTAACGTACCAAATGCCTCTGGAGTTTCTATACAGTTGTCTCTTTCACAGCAAACTACACTTAGATACAATTTGCTAGAGAGGGACTAACAGCATTCCTTCAGCTATAACAGGCAGGGGTTCTGATGTTATTCCAGGAAACCTTGCCTCTGACAGATTGCTGATAGTTCTGGGAATAGAGTTCAGCTTCAGTACACTGGACTTCCCAACACCTTAATGAAATTCCTGGAAGTGCCTTTTTTACATAGAAACACTCCATGGGACAAGACAAAACCAAGAAAATGTTAGTAACATAGCTGAATGAGACGTTTTTTCCAAGTGCCTCAATGTTCAGGGACATAATACTGAGAAAGCCAATAACCTATCTCTACATCAGTAGCTGAAAAATGTATCAAAAACAAAGGCATTACAGACTCAATTACAGACTCAAAAACCAAAAAAATCAGTCACAAAAATATTCAAGCAAATAACTTAGGTTTTCTAGAGGGACTTTATTAGCATTGCCTAAACATCTGCACACTGCAAAGGCTTATGTGATGCATCCTGACCACACATACATTAACAAAATTCTGCTTCACCATTTTGCTGTTGCACCATTTGCACCATTTGGGGCACAATGAGGCACTATGGACTGATATACCATTAAAGCATTTACTAGTGATGCTATTCACTCTTCATAGCACATATATCTCTTACATATTGGAAACTACTGAAATCCACATCATCTTGGAGATTGCAGCAGAGTGAGAGATTTGTCACAGGGCTCTGGTATCTTGGATGTGCACCCAAACACTGAAGCCCTGTATAAAATGTGGATGCTGACCTGTTACAGTTTGTGGTGTCAACTCAATTAGAAGCACCTTAAGGATGGAGACTAGTTTATGTCTTGCTTGGAAGATACAGAGAAATACCTGTATTACAGTCCCACGAAGGTTTAAGGGTCATAGATGTTGAACATCTGCATATATAGATGATTACAGGCATAGCCTGGAAAATGCCACCAGGAACTGAGACAATTTTATTCAGTCATTGATAAGTAAATTGAATTTTGGTGCTGAACATGGAAATTCTCATCTGAGCCCTATCAAGCTTAGGGTAAGGGCTATCTGCTATTCATACTGCAAAGAAAATGTTTAAACCAGTGTCTCTCAGATCTGAAGAAAGTGACTTCACGCTGCTAGATCAGACATCCTAACAATGTTTACATGCTGAATAGTTTTACCATGGCAAAATGCCTGCTGTCACTTGAAACATATTTTCACTGAAGAATTCTGAAAAAATCAGATATCTGTATAGTCAGAGTGACATGCTCACAGATGGAGAGAAAGAGTGCTTTGTGCTGCTGTAAGGTACAGTACAAAGAGAAGTCTGAAGAACAGAACAACATAAACATCTTGCAGACTACCCTCAAAAAAGCCTTAAGTGAGTGCCACTCACAAGGTTAAACTCAGAAGAGGAGTCAAGTATGGGAGGAACTTTTTGTCTCAGAAAACATACGTCTCCTTGGAAGATATTATTGATATTTTTATCATCCTGTTCAGGGAGCAGGTAAGGTGATAAGGCAGGCAGACTTACACACAATGCAAACAGAAAGAGCTGTGAGAGATAGCCCAGTGCTTGTAGTTTGTGTTCTTTTAATTCATGATTCAAAAAAAGATACTCTACTTCTATTCTGTCCATTTAAAATATGGTGAACATTATTTGACATTTGCATAGCACGAGAGTTTCAAAATCTCTGTACTTTGGTATTTTTATAGCATGTAAGTTCTTTAATGTATGTGTCTAAAGTTGAATGTGTACAACTGTTTAGATGCACCCACAAAAATGAACCTTTTGGTGGGGTGCGGGACCAGGAACATTAGCTGAGACTAGGCAAATACTTTTGCCAAATGAAGAACCCTGAGAAATTCAGCCACAGAAAGATGGGAAGTGACAGCCAGATTCTGACCCCAAGACAGTCAATAGTCAATGGAAAGTGCTAAATGGGATATTTCTTCTAGAAAGGCCATTTGTGAAACATCACAGTAAGTCTTTTTATCAGCTGTTTGCAAAGAAACAGACATTTACTTTCTCCTATAAAGTGGCCCAAACCCTACCTACTTAATCTTACTGCATTAATTCACATTTAGATCTTCCTATTGCAGTCATAGTAATTGCAGAAGGCTCTTTTGTTTGTTCTCCAATCCTGTATCAGCCAAGGAAAAAATCTATTAGGAAAGTTCAAGGATAAATGAAATGGGTGAATAACTTCTTCACAGTACTTCACATTAGTCTTCACTGTCTCCCCAGCTCTAACTCTAAGTAGATCTTCGTTGAATTCTGTCTATATATATATATATTTATTGAGCCTGGAATTCAACAAAAGTCTGATGAAACTAGTTTACTTTTAAAAAGTAAAGTCAATGCTCTTATACCCAATCTGGTATTTTATATAGTCAGAGGAATCTTTAAAAGATGTATTAAAGTTTTGGGGTTTTTTAAATTCTGCTGAAAGAAGTAAAGGAATGTTCATGAATAGATAATTAAATTTAGGGACTATAGTAATTTTAATTATATTTACTTTACTAATCAGAGACATTGGGAATTGCATCCATTTATTGAGAGCTTGACTGGTTTTATCTAAGAGCATTTTATAATTAAGATCATATATTAAGTCCTTGCTTGAGATAATAAATACTCCTAGGTAATTTAGCATGGAAAGAAAGGTCTGTTACTCAGCTGAAAGGACACAGAGCATATTCTGGAGGAATGATTTTGTACATGACAAGTTCCATGCACTAAAATCTAAGGTTTAAAGGAGAAATTTTTAGCCTGGAGAAAAGGAGGCTCAGGGGGACCTTATCACTCACTACAACTCCCTGAAAGGAGGTTGTAGCCAGGTGGGGGGTCTCCCAGACAATGAATTACAGGACAGGAGGGCACAGTCTTAAAGCTGTGCCAGGGAAGGTTTAGGTAGGAACCTAAATTCTTCATCAGGAAGAATTTCTTCACAGGAAGGGTAATTAAACATTGGAATGGACTGCCCGGGGAGACGGTAGAGTTATTGTCCCTGGAAGAGTTTAAAATAAAGACTGCACATGGCACTCAGTGCCATGGTCTAGTCGACAATGTGGTGTTAGGTCACAGGTTGTACTCGATGATCTCAGAGGTCTTAAACTAATTGATTCTGTGATTCTTTGAGAAGAAAAAGCTTAGTTTAACATTTTGGGTTGGAGGAACAGAGGACAAGGACTCCCATCTATTATTTTGATCAAAATTAATATTAATTTTCTTCATTTTACAATCTCTTTCTAAAAGTCTAGCAGCTACTAGAATATAAAGAAAAGTTAATAACTCTGAGAAAAAAAACTTTTTTTTTTTTTTCTGATGTCCTGCCTTGCCGCACACTCAGAAATTTGACAACAGCTGACAAAGTCAGTGATGCAGAAATGCCCAATTTCAGGATAGAAATATTCATGAGGATAATCCAGGTTTTTTTTAATTTTGGAGTAACATTCTGTTATTGCCCACAGCCACATTGCATGTCTTTATAGAAATGAAGTGTTTATTTGTTTTAATGACACAAATGGCACTACAGAAGGAAATTCTACATCTCAAATATTTCCTCTTTCTTCTTCCTGGATCCTTCCTTATATATTGCTAGCACATATGATGACCTTAAGGGCCATAGAAAAATAAAGCAATCCAGGTATGATTGAACCCCACTTTACTAAATCAGATTCACACTGTACAAACCAGTTGTTTGCACAGAGATTACATTAGTGGAATGTATCCTAAGGGGTGAGGGGACACCCAGCTCCTTCTGAGAACTATGTAACTGCTTTAAATTACAGTTTTGGTGACAAAAGTGAGGGAAGTAACCCACTAGACTGTTCTCCCAGTACACATATCAAACAACTAAGATAGTTCACATTCCTGATTCTTAAGCTGGCAAACTGGAGTGCAAAGAGGGTATTCCAGTCTCTGTCTTTGGGGTATTTTTAAATACGAAAAGACACTTGTATTTTGGAAGTGGAAGTTTTATCTATTACAACTTCATCTATCTATCAACACAATATTGTGTGAAATTTTAAGACAGTCAGGTAATACGTGTTTCCACTTGTCTGGTACTTGCACCTCTGTGCCATGAAAGTAAACGTATATAAGTCATCAACAGTTTGAAAATAGCTAGACACAGATGTTGACATGTGCCTACAATAGGAACATTAAAATCTCAACAATAGTAGACAACTACTTCAAAGAGTAGTAATAGCAAATTGTCATCTTAACATTTTTAGTTGGTGTCCTTGAACGATATTTCTGTACTGTGCTCTCGCCAGAGTCCTTTCCAGTTGATTGCTTTCCCCCTGCCCCAAACACAGCACTCCAGAAGATGTACCACTGAGAAATGAAATGGCAATATAAACCCTAATATGCTCACTCTTGGATAGAGTAGTGCTCTGGGTATACAAACATGTCTTTCTAGCACAGATTTGAGGCTAATTAAATATCAGTTGTGTTGTAAAACATTCAAGATCATTCTGCCTTTAAGTGTTATTAAGACTTTTTAAAGCTCTCAAAGTGGTACTAAACAGAGAAACGTACATGTTTAAGTACTGATCTCTTTTTCTCTTTTTTAACTGAGGTCTCCAGGTTATTTAAATTTTAGAAAGAAAGTATTCCTTTTTGGAACACAATTTACAGCTGTCCAACTTTAATTGGCAAATTCTACTAAGATAAAAATAATAGAGTGGTGAATGAGCACCAGAAGAGAAGTAGTAGTTGCTGGAGCCTTGATAAATGTTGAAAACAGTTGATTATTAGGAGTACTTAAAAAACTTGTAGATCTTCACACATGCTGTGAAAGGAAGCACTTTGCTAAGACTCCAATGAATCTTTTGCAAAGCATGTGGAATGAAGTTTATAACTTGATAGTAATGTCCACACGTCAATTGTTTAGCACGGTTATTTTAATGGAAGATTAATAATTACAGATAAATGTATGGCTTTAATATTGCCCTTCACTTGTGATTTTTTTAATAAAAACAAAAGTCATTGTGACTATAACAAACCAAATATTTAACACTAAATTTAAGGGATATTTTTCCATAGTGATATTACTAATGGGAATAATACCTGAGAGAATTTATGCACATGATGTTGCTGATCAGGAGTTTGAAAATGTTAAAGACTCTTAAAAATTTTTTAATATATGCCTATACATTAAGAAACAAAACAAAACAAAACAACCAAAACAAAAAACAAAAAAAAGGTGGTTTTAATTGTTGAGAAATATTATAATTCTTTTCTGGTTATTTTTAGAAGTTTTTAGTAGGAGGGCTTTTACAAACATATAACAATGCTTGGCAATATCAAAATATTGATTTTAAAATAGAATTCAGATTACGACAAAGGCATTATATTACAATTTTGGTTTCTACTTTTACATTTTCACACTCTTTAATGACCTGTCCACTTATCTCTTCTTATTTATTTAGCAAAGGAAGACCCTGGATATCATTTTCCATCAAAAGTCACAGTGTTTGTGCGACCAGAAAGGCAGTCTTTTAAAACAACTATAAATCATCAGTTTTAATCTTGTAGAACAATTAATATTTTACTGGATATTACTATGATAGAAACAATAGAATTCAATAGAATTTTCTTAATTACTTTGTATCTTTTGCATTTTAAATTATATTAAGCTTCCAAAACAGTAGAATTTTCTTCTGTATAAGAGTAATATTCTATTACATATCATTATAATCAGTGGTGTTTCCTTCTTTAACATTCTTATTAGGCTAAAACACTGTTCGAATGTGACGCTTCTTACCATGACTTTGCTTTATGAGGTTTATCAAGGCTCAAAATAAGAAAGTAAATCAATCTCTAATACTGGACTGCAATATTGTAAAAATTTTATAACTTTCCTTTGGTTTTCTGTTTAAACAAAAAGGAGTCAAAAAAATCCTTGCTTCCGCAAAATCCTGAAAAAATACCAAATTGGGATATATCCATTTTACTACTTCCACACTTTAGGACATAAGTGAAAAACTGTAAAGAACTTTATTAATTTTTTGTAGCATTTGTATGTCAAACATACCATCATATATTAATTTGAAGAAGATTACCTGTTTCATATATCTGTGTTTCATAAGTACATGGTATGTCATCACAATATGGTGTACTTTGTGTGCCCAAGGCAGGTTGAAGCCAAAGATGGATAGAACACATCCATCCAGAGTCACACATTGCAAAATTATACATTTTAATTTCTTTCCAGTAAGAAGGCAACTCTATTTAGCACCACTATAAAGTTCATACCACATTAAACCAGGATTTATCACATTATCACTTTCATCACATATGGCAAAACTGAAATCAGGTAAAGAGAACAACTTGCATGGAGGAAGGTTTTTCTCAAGATGTAATGATAGAAAGACCTCATTTTATCCATCATGGCTAGTATAAATCCATGTCCAATGTTAAATGCATGCAGTGTTCTATGGCTGGAATTGCTGTCCCTTCAGTACCTCTTCATTGACTTGACTGATACACTAGACACATGTAGGCACAAAAGGAAAGGTAAAGCTCTTCCATGGACAGTTAACTATATTACTCTACTCTTCATGTTATACTAGCTATGCTACTTTGCAGTATCCAAACATCCTCGGGAAATCAACATTTTGCCTTCCAATGAACAAATAAGTTTATTATTTTTAACTCATTCTCATAGTGAAAGTTATTTCTGGCCATTCGGTCACTAGTTCTGAAGTCAGCGTGGACAGATACAAATACTGTTGCAACTACTTTACAGCTGAAGAAACTGAGCTTAAGGCTCAGCTTAAGATGAACAGCCTGAATTGAACAGATACTGCTACTTGGATATTACATTAACTAAAACCAATGGAAAATTTAAATGCAACTTCTGAAAGACCGTGAGTTGCCTAAAGCTACAGAAACAATCATTATTTGAGGTGGGTTTAGAGCATCTTTTCTCAAAGAAAGATAAAACCTCTCCACATATGAATAATGTATGGCTCATGTTCAGTATTTCTAGTGGGAAATCTTATAGCACTGAACAAAGGGTGTATGCAATTCCTCACATTTTATAAATGACAAAACACAAAATCAAGAAAGGGCCAGTCATATGTCTTAGTTTACACATTGCCAAGGGAAATAGTAAAGTGATGATATTCAGCAACTTTATGCAGTGGCTATCTTCGTAATTCATATTTCCATTCCTTTCTGATAGGATTTGGAATGAGTTAAAAATTATATGGAATGTTTATTAAATGTTTCCTTGTTAATCTATCATGTTACTTTAAACATTTACCTAATGCAGTTATATCCTATTAGTAACCAACCACCCTCATTAATTCAATAGTAGAAGTGTTTTATCACATTGACAGGTTTTTTATTGAATTAGTGGAGATGATTAATGGTAGTGTAATTCAATGGAAGCAGCTACTCAAATGTTAGTTAGACATCCTAGACTTGCAAAGGAACTTTCTGTTAAAAGTCATATTTGTCACTGATAATAAGACAACCCAAATGTTGATAATTCTTGTAGTTGTCCATAGTTGAGACATAGTACTTGTTATCTTTATATATTGCAACATATTTCATAATATACACAGGAGGAAAGTTCAACAAAATGTAAAGAAGTTCACCCATTAAAATGCTCTGTTTTGTCCCCGAGAATTTTTAAAGATTTTTGATGTCCACTCGGAGGTAATATCTTGGATAAGAGCAGTGGAGCAATGAAGCAGCTTTATTCAGCTACATAACCGTTTGTTCTATTTTCAAGGGAGGTGTGATAAAAAGCTTGTAGACACATATTTGTTTAGCAGTTATGTTTGGGGACATGGAGAATTTTCCCTTGTATTCATCATTAGCTAGGTCACTCAAGCATAGGTATTTTTGTGTATCAAGGAATAGGCTCTTCAGCTGAAATCTGAGATTTTCTTTTCCTCAAACATGTTACAAATGTTTCAGCAAATATAGTAATAATTTTTCCCACAGTTATTACAGAGAATATAAAAATTTCATGAGCAGAAATTAATTACAGCTCATTTGAATCCTGACAATATGCACTTAATTAAATCTTGCTTCCATTTCACCTCCCCTCCAAAAAGACTAGATACATAATCAAAAATTAGCTTAACGCTAATGTTAGGCTTTAATATAATTTAATATATTTGAAGCCACTTAGAAATGAATAAATACGGTGAGTTAAAAATAAAACACAAAACCAAAATGAAATAGAAAAAGAAAATCAAACAGCAAATGTAGGCAAAAAAAGAACCACTGTCCTTTTTGTTTTTCTTTGTTACTCTCAATTTCTTTGTTGTCATAAAAGGGACTGTTTATGCCCTATTTGATTCTCACCTTCCAGTGGCTTTAATAAAATAACATTGATGAGTGTGTCATCAAACCTTACTTATTCTTGTACTAGGGTGACTAGAAAGCAGAGTTTCCCTCAACTGTACTATTATGTTTTTGATGGAAAATTTTACATATGTGCCCATATTTTACATCTTTATTTTGGCAACACATTTCCCTCCCACCTTTGTAATATCTTCAGTGACATAGGACCACTTAGTATTTTCTTCAAAAACAGCAGACATAAATTTGATTACAAGAACAGTAAAACTGAGTACCATGTCTAGAAAACATCTGGCACTTGCCTTTTGCCGTTGCCAGTTACAATCCTGGATCTGTTCACTCCTGTCTGCTTTCCAGCTCTTTGACATGTCTAGGGAATTAGACTTGTCAGATTTGTCTGAATCAAGCCTGTACCACACTAGTCTCATCCCCTGGGCCTTGTAGGTTTCTCTAAAAAGGATCTATTTTCCTCACACTTTGTAAGCTGAGCAACCCACATTTCTAGTGAGATACCTGACTGGAAATCCCAACAGACATTATCAAAAGCAGATGACTCTTAAGCCTGTCTAGTGATGGGTAAGCTCACCTAGTTAGAATAGGACCGTATTAAAGTGCAAGGCACTTCAGGCTTCCCTAAAAGTTACTGTGATCCTGGGGGCTTCTTTTTTGCAGTGTACAGTCATTTTGATCCATAGAAAGAGATTCCAAAATATGATCTTTCTGATCTGATACCTTTAGCAAACTCTAGACATACGATACACACGGTGTTGGAAGTCCGCCCAAAACTTCACTTCTTTCCCAGCTTCCCAAGCTCTGACTGCAGTGATACAGGCCAATTAGCTAGTAACACCACTAAAAGGCCCAAATTTTACCCCATGTTGCATGCAACTTTATTCATCTCGCTCTCATTCAGGTGCCAATGAGCGGAAAATCACTAATTGCAGTGGAGAGTGAAGGTAGAACTGGCTTTTGGCAATGGCTTACCAGAACATGACAAAGAGCCATTTCCTAGTTCACTTGAGATTCCTTCCTGACATTTCATTGGGGCAGTTACACACAGATTTATGGTAATAACCTGCATAAGTTTTGAAATCTAATTATGAATTAGAAAAACAGAGCAGCAAAAGTTATTACATCGAGAACTAAAATCATTGAATCATAGTTGCAGAGCAATCAGATAGCCTTTGCACAAGCAATGTAGAGTCCAGTCAGTGGAGTCACTGTAAACATTTTATCTCCTTAAAAAAAATAGGAGCTTCATGCTACATAATTTGTATTTACAGACTTGAACAGAGGGAAACCAGACAGACCAAAAATATTTCCTGAGCTAAACTAGATGAATATGAAAGAAAAATGATTTAAAAAGGAGTGTGACTATACTTAAAAAGAAATTAGGAGTGTAACTTTCTGATATTCCAATGTACAAAAAACTTTTTAATCAAGCAAATACATAATCACATGCATAAGACTTCACATAGTGAGCTGAAAAATTCAGTATCTTATATTTATGGTTTTGGTAATCTAGAAATGTGTTTTCTTGATACTGACCTGTGATTTTCAAAGTTCATCCCAAATCAGATTAGTCTTTTCTGAAACACCAGATGGTATCAATTATGTAGTTACAAAACTTTGATAGAATCTCTTATAAAAAAATACCACATTTTGGGATGTGTAATTTCATTGCTTTAAGCAAGTTAGTTAAAAATTCTGTGAGCCTTTAATAGACTTTAAAATTTCAGAATTCTATTAAATACTTCCTATGTTTGTTTGTTTGTTAATGGCACCAAATCTTCTACAGAGATTTTTACCAGTCAATTTCGACCTTTGAACTCTTCTACACATACAGTACTGTGTAAACAAGAGCCTAGTCAAAGTGGAAGACAGTCTGAGGCTACTTGCTTCAAAAATCTGCACATCTCTTTTTGAACCTGCATAATGCACTACAGATAAGTATGAGACATAATGAAGCACAGTATTCTACTACTGTATGCCTTTGTTGGTAGATCTATCTTGGGACTTCATTAGTATGTGACACTTTTGCAGGCAGTGAATGTACATCTCAGAATGTTATACATCTCTGAAAAACTAGGTAAGAGCTGAATATTGTTCTTTCTTTTCTCATATTGTTGGTAGGAAAAGAGCTAAATTCAAATTGGTCCTTGCTGATCCCCAGTCAGTAGGATTAAAAAACCTTCTAAAAATAGCTTCCTATCAGATGCATACACATAAGGTAACTAATATGATATGACTTACACCCACTCAGTGACAATTTTCATAGCCCTTACTACACAAAATTGCATGGACAAGAAGAACAAGATGAAGAAGAATAAGATCATTATCATTAGGAGAAATTACCATATGTGCTCATGACAAGAATAAGTTACCCCTTCCCAGTTCCTCCCCGAAATTTAAAACATGGGAGAAACATAAATCATGAACTTGCAGAATGCAATCATAAACTGACAGAGTGAGAATTATGGACTAACAGAGTGACTAACAGAGAAGACACTTCTGGAGGTCTCAAATCCAGCCTTTCCTCACCTCTGCCCCAAACTCAAAGGAAGGACAACTTAAATCACATAGGCAGACTCTGCCCAGTTATTTGAGTATGTCTAAGAATGCAGAATCTCTTTGCAACTGTTCATATGTTTGGGCTCCTGATGGTGATCTTTTTTTTCCAAATATTTACAGAATTTCCTTTTTTTGCAACTGGTGACCATGGCTTTTTTTGTCCTTTCTCTATGCATATGCAAGATGCCTCATCTCCTCTATAGCCTTCCTTTAAGTGACTGGAGAGAATGCTATGTCCACCTTCAGTCTTTTATTCTGCAGGCTTACCTAAATAAGTGGACTTCAGCTTCTGTGCTGTGCGTTCCATCCCCCTGACCACCTTGGTGGTACATGGGGCGCTCACTTCAGTAAGTACAGTCTCTCTTGCACTGGGGAGCCAAAACCAGAATACAAGTATGGCTAGCAGAATACCTATTTCAGAAAAAAAAGTTCTGATTCTGAAGATTTTCCTTCAGTAACTGAATCCAGTCCTTTTGATGTTAGTTATGTACTGTTACCATCAAATGCTTTCTGTTTTGTCTGTAAAGAATCTTAGCCTTTGTCCATCCACATTAGTCTAGACGGCAGACTCAAGTGTCACACAGGTCTTCGCGGATACACTTCAAAGAGGATCTCAAAATGATAAATACTTAAAGACATGCTTGGTCTATGTCAGAAATTGGATTGCAAAGAGAGTCCTGTTACCATTACCACATCCTTTCATGTTTTTGTCTTGAAAACCCATCTTTGGAAAACCAGTTATTCCCAAAGTGAACCTCGTATTACTCAATCACTTGAATGTATCAGTGCTGGACCTATCTATGGTTTATATTCTTAAATACAGTCTTTGTAGTTTGATGTTTCATTTGTTTTCCATTCAGTTCCTTTATCTAATAATTTTTCAATTTTGGGCTTAAAAGCTAACTATGACATGGAGGTAGGGAAAAAAACCCCACATCAATAACTCAGATTAATCTCACACTCCTTTTCACAGGAAACAGTAGTCTCCTTACACTCCACTGCTTTTACAGCCCTCATTCAGAGAACTGAGATTTTGGTCTGTGTGATTTATAATTGGAAAGCAGAAACTATAACATTCACCTGCTGTTCATATCAACAAATGAAATGATACAAAGCAGTTTCATCACTCAACATAATAATTGGCATAAACCAGCTCTGGTATGCAGTATTCAGATCCCTGAGGTCCACTAACAAGATGCTGTAACTACATGCAGCTGTAGAAGAGAAAAAGCAAAAAACAGCACAACATTTTTCATATCACAGTTGTTTTGATTAATTCATGTGGGGGAAGTAGAGAAGTCTGCATTGGGTTTTATCTTGATCCTACAGATATTACTGTAAAGCGAAGCTGACCTACTGATATCAAGGTCTCAAACTAGCCTGCAAATGATACTAGAGAAGAAAGAACTAGAGAGAAGCAACAAGCTTTACAAAAGAGAAGGGTCAAAATTATTGTAAGTAATCTCAGAGTGATCTACTCCTCTGGAGTGTAAATTGCAATATTGAAATTTGGTACTTCACCATACAAAAACACAGGATTCTTTCTCTGTTTTTAACCTACAAACTTTTTAAATTAATCCAAATTAAGTCATTGCCAATTCAGTAGAACACTTCAGCATGTATATGACTTGAAGCACTGAAGTCTATTCATGCCATTTTTATTATTCCCTCTACAAAAAAATAACCCAAACACTAAGAAAAAAAACTTCAAGATTTTGGCTCCTGTCACTCAAAATGTTGAAAATTCTCATAAAATTTCACTGGCTATGCTGCATTTCTGTGACTCATTGTTCCTTGATAGGGCTTGTGGCTAAGAAAGCTATAAAATTGTGCTTGCAGAAAATAAGGTGCAGAAAAATAAATACTTAGCCCCTTTCGAGATTTTCTTTTCTCCCAGTGCTACTGAAAAAAACGGGATTGAAATAATCACATTTCGAAAAATGCTGAAATAGGAAAGAGTGGAAATTTTCCTGAATAATTAAATCCCTGGGTGGACTGTTAAAAAAAAATAAGGAAAATGTAATGGTACAGGCAAAGAGATGTCTGTATTTCCTCTCTTAAGATGGATGGGAGATGATGTGATACAACTTGATTCCTCATTGCCATCAGTAAAGCTCTTAAGTACACAGTTGTTTCTAGGCAGGTGGGAATTTTTATGGAACGATGTATGACTACTCACACATTAAATATGTGAGTAACCTGATGGTTTGAAAACTGATAGCAATAGATGTGCATTTCTCACAGTCATGTAGTATGGAAACATCAGTTAACATACTGCCTCCTCTCAAAGATCTATAGGAGGAAGCTTTTGCCATCGGTCTTCAATTCTATCAGATGGGAAGGAGAAAATTTTTGGCTCAAAGATTTCTGTCATGAAAGATAAAATACAAAGACTTCTTTCATATCAAATAACCATTTCTAAATATAGTGTAATTTGCAAATGGTATAACAAAAATGCAAGCACAAAATATAAACATAGAAGTTTTTCATGTAAAAGTAAATAATCACACTTTGGGGAAAAAACACCAATGATATTAAACGGTGACTTTCTAGGGAAACCTCTTCTAGACCACAGTACTTTTTAGTTTATTTATGGTATAATGATAAGAGGAACACAAATAGGTAAATTCTTAGATGAAGAGCAAATTAAGCTGGGCAAGTACTCTATTATGAAACAAATTTGTTATGTGTAAATGCATATGCATTCTTGTGAGTCTATGGAATAGTCTCTGTTAAAAATTTCAATATTTATGTAAATTAATGGCATCTTTACTTATGCCTAGATATTTCTTTTGCTAAATGCAGGAAAGTGCTGTCATTTCTAATATCACTCTGTAGTAAGACTGGATAAATATTGACCTTTTTCAGCCAACTGGTATATACCTAAGACAAACATGAAAATAGACATAATGATGAAAAGACTTCCCTTTGTTGAAAGGAAATGTTAGCAGCTGGGTTTTTTTATGTGTATCTAAACATAGTCTAGTCTAGTGACTTGTTTTTGTAAAGCAAAAAGTTATTCTTGACCTTTCAAACCACTGTGACAAATGTGCTCTATAATCACACGTGAGTCAGTGATACAAAAGGAAAGTGACAGTCATTTAAAAAGCTGTTTTTCTTTAACACTTAACACATTCGTTATTAAGTAAAACTAGTCTGGGACCTGTATTTTTAAAGGCAGCTGAATAATTAGACCTAGATGTCTCAGTTTAAGACAGAAAAAAACACTAGTAGCGATAACAAGGAGTAATTTTTTAAACAAAATAGATATGTCTTAAGTTACAAAAAGATGTTCTTTTCTTGTCTTTGTCTTTCAATATACAATACTATATTAAGTATGTGCTAAATATCTATTTTAGAGCTCCTGAAAATAATCTCTTCTCCAGAAAACTGGCATTTGCAGTCTTTACCATGATTCATAACTCAGCTTGATGATTCTTATAAAGTCAAATGTTGTTTCTATCCAGATTACTCTGACTAAGCCCACCTGCACTGGGACTCTATCACCTTAAACTCTGCTAGACCCAAGACACTGGATTGCTTACACCCTGTCACCATCTAATGCTGTAGGTGTCTAAAAGTACTAGATATTGTCGCATCTGTTCTGAAGCTTCTCATGACATCTAATTTAGTTTGCTTTAATATACTCAGAGAGACCTTAATCTGTGATGATAGCAGCCCATCTCTCATTTGGTGCTTCAGTCTTTAGCCTGGGTAATTGTCAATATCCAGAGATGCACCTGAGCTGACAGTGCTCATCATCAGTATCAGAAAGTTTTGATGCCTGTAGGTACCTACTGTTTATAAACTCCATATTTAGTCAAATAAAATCCAAGCCTAACTCTGAGGGTTGTATGACCCTGTGGAGTGAGACCATACCATCCCTGTAACTGGGAGAACAGAGACATTCTGCTTAAGGATCACTTTTTCTTCTGCCAGGTTTTTAGACATCCCACCCAAACCCAAATGCTTAATTCTAATATTTCATGTCTTAAGGTACCTAAATTGATCATAACAAATCTAGATCTCTCTTTTATCCTTTATCTCAGGATGGCAATAACTATTGTGTCCAGTGGATGGAGAGAGCTCTGAATTACTGGATTTCAGGAGGTTATTTCCTAAGCTCTGTGATAACAAGGAATGTACAAACAGTAAGTATATATATACTATGACGTCCAGAGAAAGTCTCATTGAATGAGCTTCCTTTGTGTACTACAGCAAAGTTGCTGTGTGATTCTTTGATGAAGCTGAATTCTTGTTTTCTTCTCTATTTTTCAGTGAAATCTTTCTTTTTCAATCTCACCCCCAAAAATATATATTTACCACAACGCCTTCAGCAAAGACTGCAGAAACCGTGAAGAAGAACTGTTGGATTAAATCTGCTGTTTTTCTCTGGTATCATTGCAATTACAGACTCTCACAGTAGGGTCTGATCAAAGATAAAACTTGTCTTTATGTGTAGCAATGTAGCCAAGTGACAAGATCATGGTAAACAAAAGCTATTGCAATTTTCATATCCATATTCTGGTTACCATAAGTCCAAGGTCATCCAATTTAGGCACTAGCTTCTGCTTTCACTCAGCCGTGAAAAATGTATGTTTTGGAAGTGGGATAATTCTCCAGTGTCTCCTGCCTAGGAAATGACAATAGAGATGATCCCTGAATCTCCAGAGCCACTTACTGCTAAGTATCTACTGTTTTTTGGGTATTGCTTGCCATTTCATCATCCTCTGAAAAGCATTACAGCAGAACTCTGTCTTCTTCAGAATATCAACCATCTATCCCCAACAGCCTTTCTTTGCAACTTAAAAGAAGCTGGGGTTTATTCTTAGTTGGGAGAACAAATAACTGAAAAGCATTAGGTTTTCCTTCCTGTTACATATATATGTTAATGGAATAAGCTATAATCATCATTTATTTTACAGAGTGAGGAGATAAAGTAACCTTCTGTGTACAAAAGCACCAAAGCTTCACAATCCAAGTTGCCAAACACTTATCAAGGGCTGAAGGGAAATCATGGATTTTCTCTTAAAAATTAACTCAGCTGCTGACATAGTGCTTGTTCCCACTCCTATTAAAATCACTGGAAGTTCTACAGACCTGGGTGAAGGGGAGGAATATGCTGTAATTTTATCCTGCCCAGTAGCCGTACAGCCTAGAGTATGCATATAGATGAGGAATTTGAAAAACTAATTTTTATTTTTCTTAATTTTTAAAATTTTATTGTCTAATTCAGCTTTTTAACATGAACTGGAGATCAAGATTTTCAACACTAGTAGCTAACATAGCTAATGCAAATCAGAAACCTGACACGTTTCCAATTTCCCCACAATTTTCAACTGCTGTCCTCCTAAAAGCAAAGATGAAATGGCTTTAGTCCTGCTCCATCGTGCATTAGCCCACAGAGTTCTTTCACTATCCCTACAATGGCTGATCATATAAAACTAAAGTTGTTCCTGCTATTGAGTCACTGATTTCAGTAGAGTTGTCCTAAGAACACATCTCATAACTGCAGTTTGGGAAAACAGCCTCTATTGTTTCTAATATCAACGTGACTACTGAAAACTAAATTTAAGATAGGGAACTGTGAATTGTAGTGATTTCTTTTGGTTATTATTCCCGAAAAATACTGAGCTATTCTAAGGACATTTGCAAATCTATTTATTTATAATTTGATGATTAGGAGCAAATAGCATAACTATTAAAAAGCCTCCCCATTGCTAAATTATGCTTTACATTTTCAATCTGTTTATTTTTTACCGTAATTGTTTCTGTCACTTCTCTTTATTCAGAAAAATTCCCCCTTTATCACAGCTTTTAAAGGTACCAAACAAACCAACCAGTCAAGCAAAAAATAAATCGATAGCAAAATGTAAATTTCCTAGTTTTGAGGGCATCTTTCACTTCTTTCACTTCAAACTTAAGGGTTCTACTTTAAAGGTGGGGTACAACTAGTCTTTAGACCCTGCTTGTTAGTCTTGATGTCCCTATTCAGACAGTGAACTCAGCAGAATAAATGAATATCTGGAATAAAATGGATTCCATGGCTATCCACTTGAACTAGAAGACTTCCATGGGATTTATCTAATTACTGGGGTTTCTGTGGCTCTTCTGAAGAAATTAAACTTCACTCTATTTGCTAGGAACCTTAGTTATGTACCTGTTGGGATACTGTGAAAGAAACAGGCTTTATTAGAGTGCTTTTCTCACAATCTGTGCTTCAACCTCTTGTTGCACCTCATAAAGGTGATTGCTTTTCTTTTCCTTTAAAGGTTTTATGTTTGTAGGTTTGCTATGAATCTAAAGGGGTTTTGGCAGCAGAACCAGTTACTTTCCTACTCAGCTGGCCATTACTACTGAATTAATTTACTGGTCTGAATCTGCTACTGTCCTTAAAGGAAATGCCATATTCTCATTATATCCTTCCATTATACTAAACATACTGCCATCATTTAGGTTATGTCAGGCTCTAATGACATTTACTGACATTTCCCGTTACTATTACAGCTAGTTATCTACTCATGGTCATAGTCTGCTTCTTTATATCTCTCGGGTGGTTTTAATAAGACTGTATGGGGAAAATGGCTATATTAGCACTTCTACATAAGTCTTATGTGAACTGTACTGAAGGTCTCCAGATTTTTTCCACTGTCCCATGTATATTTTTTGATTCATTTATGCAACATTTACCAGTATAATATTGTTTGAAGCCATTGTGTTAGTTCTACCATGACAAAAAATTTTAGCTGTCCTCTGTAATTTAGCCTCCTTGAAAAAATGTATTAAAAAAAATTACAAAATTAATATAATTAATATAATATAATATAATATAATATAATATATAATATATTATATAAATTTTCTAAAATAGCAAAAAACTTACAGACTTATGGGAACAGCAACAACTATTAAATTCAAAAATGCCTGCCTGTTAGATCCTGATCACATGAAGTCATACTTGTCACTAAGTCATATTTGTTTACATGTATTTATTTACACAAATTTCTCCAACTGGTTTGATTTGTTCAAAATTTTAAAGACACAATGCTTTTTGAAAGAAATTTCAAAACTTAATAACCAAGCTTGGAATTCAAGTTTTATATTTGGTTTTTTTTTTTTGGTCTAACTAAACAAATGAAGGCTCAACTAGAAAATCTTGGAATTTATTAAGCATGTTTTTCTCTAGACCTCAGATGCAAAACAACTGTGCTATATTTGACTAACTGTAGCTTAGGACAGTCAGTGCTTTATCTCCTTCACATTTGTTATCTGCCAATAATGGAAGGCACGATGGGTCCTGATTTGGGCTGTGGACTTGGTCTCAGGATATTCGCTACTATTCCTGGTCTTTCTAATGATCTGCTGTGTGATACAGAGTAAATTACTCCACCTCTCTTTGTCCCAATGTCTCTTTGTCATAAAGACAGCTAGATAAAGCATTTTGAGATCTAAAGATCTTTGAGTTTGCTATTATATATGCTATTATAATTTATTATTTATTCTCTGCTCTTCTGTGTGAGTTTTTAAAAGACGTTCTCTGCCAACTAACACACATTCTTCTGAGGCAAGCAATCCACACTTGTTTGGAGTCAGGCTGTGAGCACAATGAGAGACAGGGGTTTTTTCATCTTGTTTCCATAGAGTTCTTGTACAGATAAGTTTCTTACATAAAAATTATGAGCTGATCAGGTAGCCAAGTGTATGAGTTTTCAACAGGGATATGCAATCTTACAATTTATTTCTATGTATCTCTAGTGCATCATTATTCAAGACAGAACATGGTGTGCTTGGCTAAGCTGAAGGCTGTTTGAAGTTCATTGATACCAACTGCAACAATATGGTAATGAACTGACTGGTACAGACTGGAAGCCATCGTCTACCAATAGCTGCCACTTTAAATGCTGCAATGCTGAGGATTTTCTCTACCAGAAGCAGGCTGCAAAGAGTCTTTGAAAAAAAGAAATTGGGGGAAAAAAAAACAAAACAAAACTTTTTCCTTTTTTTCCAATGTTATTCCATACTGGATTTTAGATTTTCTTTGTTTGCCAGCTCCAGCTGTTGTTTTTATTAGCTTTCCTCAAAAGCTGGCAATAACATCGTGAGGCTCTTTCAGAGCTCTTTCTTTGACTCTTAACACCCACACAGCTGTAGCAAATGTGATGGGTTCTAGTTGCACGACAGTTTAGTTAGCAACAGAAACAGTTCAAAACTTGGAGGTGTACCAAGAAAAATTTTCACCTCCATTCTGGTCCCTTTACTTAGATGATTTTAAAGTAGTCCATGGACTCAAGTACGTGTCTCTAAACAGTCTTCTGCAAGTCAAACTGGTTGTGCTTGTGCTCCATCCTCCTGATCAGCAGTCTGGCACAATATAGAGCACTCCAAGCAGGGCATATTACCTTGACTTTGGCATGGTGCTGACTGTGGCTACAGGTTTGCCCTGGTTTGGAAGGTGGGCTTGATTTATGGTCAGCATGAGCTTACATCTATCTTCAAATAGGCTGTAAACACTCCCCAGCCAGCCCCAAATTTCTTCTGCAAATGGTTGCAAACAGCTTTGCTGGTAAGGATCCTGGTGAAGGCAATTAGCAAGGGTGGAACTGGTAAAGGGTTGGGGTCCAGCCTGCCACAACCCCCAGCACTTAGAAATTGATCAAGTGCATCTGCTTGCAGTCTGTCAAACAGAACAGCTCCAAATCAAGAGGGCAGAAGAGAAGCTTAACACAGAAATCACTTTGGCAGAGCTCCTACTCCTATTAGAATTCACCTTGCTGTACCTCATCTTTCTTCCTTGGGAGCACCACTACTAGCAGCAACAGGTCATTCAGTTTATTGGCACGCTGCAGTTTGGCTTTCTTTGCTGCAATTATCATCTCTAGTGTCAGCTGCCACTTAATTCTAGTTATGCTGTTTGGTTGTGCTGAAATCCATCATTAAGATCTTTAAAGTTGCAAGCATTTTCTTTATCCCAATCTCATGGAAAATTAAAAAGCATCAAAGAAAATCAATAATGTTACTGCTCTTTCATAAAAGCATTTCCTGAAAGTTTGTTCTTGTAATTTAAGAGACAATATTAGAAAAAAGGATGGAAAAGGAAAGATTGGATTGGAAAAGGCTTGCAAGAGAGAATAATGATTATACAAGTACAAAGTAGATCAGGTATACAAAGACTTGATGGTACCAGAAAAATTGATTGCTTGTTCTGTAATAGAGATAAAATTATAGAAGTAATAAGTAAGAGAAAATAGTAAATAGTAAATGTGATATACTGCAGAAAGCATTTACTCTCACTGACAAAAGGCAAGAGTATGAATAGACCTACAAGGCCAGGTACTGGAAGTTACTATTCTTTGTATAGTCCTAACATGTCAGAGGTTTCATGGTCAATAATTCCCATTAAAAAAAAGCAAAACACCTGAGGTAAAGACTGAGTCATATAGTACTAAATCCTGCCCTATGGACAGCAAAGGTATGTCCATGGTCCCAAATATTATGATGAAATCTACCTAATAGGAATATAATTAAGGGAAGGTGGGGAAAGAAAAAAACCAAAACAACTCAGAGGACAGCATTCGTATGTTCCAGTAACTTTATCTAATCTTCCAGCTGTGACATAAAGTCATACATGCAGATAGCAGATACCTGATTACCTGCTTCTGCTTTACTGCTATTGTTTCATACTAAGACAGAACAAAGTTATCCAATTTTTATTGTAAGTAATAGCTTCTTGGTCCTAGTGTGAGGTCCTGACTCACCATGGTTTTTTTCTCTTCAATTTCTGCTGTTTGTACATGTAGTTAATAAACATAATGTTGATGCATTTAGTTGCTATAGAAACCATTATTTCTTTAGTTTCCCAAGAGGATTCTGAGCAAATCTGCAGTAAGTTTGACCCAACTCTGTCACCTTCTCATACTCTTGAATGAAATAAGTTATGACTCCTGGGAGGAAAATCTGAATTTCTGTCTATGAGCAAAGTTCTATAAATCTACATAGCAACTTGTCCCCATAGACTGTTACCAAATGTATTCTCAAGACCTTATAAAATATATCACCCAGAGGAATGGTATTAAGCTTTCTTTCATTATATGAAAACAATCAGTGTTGGTAATTTAAATGTGATTTGCTTAAACTTACTCTTAATATAAAAATACTATAAAATGCAGACAGTCAGTTGTTAGAATAAGTAAGGTAAGAACAAATGATAAGGAGAAGTCAGGGCTGGATACAACTTATCTTCCCTGAAATGCAGAATACAACAATCCCAACAATAATGAAAGTATTTTATTCTTGTAGCACCCTCCAATGCAGTGAATTTTAGAAACATCTGGTCAACAATGACATTGCAGCAATAAGTTTTACAAGCAATTCTTGATATTTTAAAAATATATGTGGTACACAAATGCATATGTCAAAATTTGTACAGTTCACAAACAGTGCAACATGGGGGAGGGTGAGGAGTAGACAGAAAAACTGATGGCTGAGAGAGACAGGAGAAGGCAGTTTGATCCCAGCAAACTGAAACACAGGTACATCTCATTCAAAATGAGTGTCCCAACCTGTAGGGTAGAGAGATTTGCTCACACCCAATAAATATTTAGATGCACTGATATAACTTTAATTGGAGGGAACTAGAGCATCTAACAGACCAATCTAATGCTCACAGAGAGTAAATAGTCACATGATTTGTGTTAGAGTACCAAAACACTGAACTACTGAGATACATGTAGGAGAGCTGATGGCTCCTTCCACTGTGGCCATGCTTTGAAAGAAAGTAAAACACTGGATTTTTCTGCAGCATCTGATCGCGGACAAGATCTCCTTGTCACTATCTCTTGTGAAGGGTATGTGACAGAATTGCAATTTCTGCATTTAGGTGAGACTGACATATGAGATAATCACAGAATTATTGAGTATGATAATAATAAGACACCCAAATGTACGCTACAGAGTTAGTAGCAGTTGAGAAAGAGGCTGTACAGAGATGCCTGCATCAGCTTGTGTCCTGCTTCATGCACTCTGTACGTCTAAACCTGGATTTCTGAGCAGAATCCATGTCTAATCCCATGTTTTGAAAGCAGAAAGTTTTACATTTAGTCAAATAAGTACTGGTGTGTGTATGTATGTGTAGAATCAAAGCCCGTTATGTTATGGGCATGTAAATGTACTTAGGAGTGGTCATGGTTCTTTAAGCAAAAGAATTGATGGATAACGTCTTCTTCAACAGCATTAATACACATTAATAAAAAGGGCTCATAACAATAAAAAAGGAAAATGCCATCTTTCCAAAAGCTTTATCCTTTTTTCATTTTTCTGTCTTTTCTCTAAAATGACATATTGACAGAGGAAACTATTTGGGTATTGCTCTTAATGGGCTCTCAAATATGCTGTTATTAGGAAATGTAATGAAGTTCCTCCCCTGTGTTCAATTCACTTTTTTTTGTTTATTTTAGGGATGGAGAAAGGGCTGAAATTTTTGCCCCTGTGAACTTTATGGAATAATGGATCATTTCCTCTAATTGTTTTCTTTTTTTTGTTGTTTACAAAAGGAGGAAAACTTAGGAGACTTTCTGTAAAGGCCCAGGGATGTCATTATGTATATTGCTATTCATAATTGGATATCTCAATGTAATTTAAAACTATTAATGAATAAAAATAAGAGTACAAGTAAACAAAACATTTTTACAAGATGATAGGGTTGTTTTCATCTCTTCAGAAAAGAGTTGATACTTTTTGATGAAAATATCCATTGTGTTTCTTCGGTGCATTTAATAACAAGAGTGAGGGAAAAGGAAAGATAGGGGAAGAGGTTAAGGCATGATCAATTTATATGGGAACAGTCAATATTTTAAAGACTCAGTGAAAATCCCCAAATACAGAACTCTACAGCTTTATCCATGTTTTAAAACATTTTTTTACTAATGGTATGACCTGATACTATGGATAGTCTCATTTGATTTAAATGCTTTCGTTACTGTCTTGCATATATTTTAACAAGTGCTTTATTTTGCCCATGCTTTATTTCAAAATAGTATGAAGAAGCTTCCTAAGACTACCTTTGTCACCAGAGCGAAAGAGATATGAAATAAGGATGGTGTTGTTAAGATCCAATTATTGAAATTATTAGAGAGATGCCTCTGCCTGAATTAAGGTGCAAATAAGACCATATGCTGAAGTCAATAGCACAGATTTTATTTAACAGTAAATTAGGGAGAGAGAGAGATGGGTGAAGGGGATGAGGGGGGGAGAGAGGAAAGAAAGAAAGTGTCAAAGTGGAAAAAAGTTATCACCACTCCATAGACCCCAGTGAAATCCCAATGGGCCTCTTCTGGTCTTCTCACTGGTTGCAGACTGTATCCATCAAGTGGAGTAGGATGGTATTAGGGGAAGAGTCCACAAAACTCCTCTTTCATGGGGTTTATATTGTATAGAGTCTAGGTGGGAACACCCCCTATACCACCACTGGATGATGTCTTATCATGTCTTTTATCAGCCTTTTCCCTTATTTGGAACACCAGTTTGACGCTTCAGGCAGGCACGCCCTTCTGCACTTGGGAGGCCACTGTGTGCATCACCAGCAAAGCATCCAACCAATTGTTATCACCAGTCTCCTACAGCACCTGGGAGTTACTGCAGGTGGTCAAAAGTTAGCAGTTCAATCTCTTACATTCTCATACATTCTTGACCTGGGATAGCTGGACAATGGTACCACCTTATCTCAAGGTCCTTTCACAGTCTAAATCAGTAGGCATACACAGGGAGGGGTGGGCTTCAACAGATGAGCAGCTATTTCTTTGCAGTTTGCTACAGTAGAAAATTAAGACAATTAATCTTTGCAGTTTAAGCCATTAACCATTTCAGTCTCTGACGGGTGTTCATATATTGCAATGGCCAGCTATGTCATCTACATATATTATGACAACAGTTGCTGATTTCAGCAAAATGACACTACTTGGTTTTACTCTCTGTGTGCCTTTAGGAAACTTGGAGAGTCTTTTTCACCTTCACTTTGGAGGAATAATACACGCTTTCAGAGCTATCTATTTTTTTCCACTTTCTCTTCTTAAGACATGCATTTACTACATATTAATGCAATAACTTGATGAACTGAACATAACAGAAGCAGTAATGAACTGAAGTTTTATCATACAGCCTCAAAGATTTACTGATCTGGATCTGGGAACATGAGGAATATAACATTAGACACGAGCAATGCTTGTATCCCTTTAATCAGCGGTTGATGCATGGCTCATATCCTCATATATCTAAAATAGCATAAAGCTATTTTATACTTAATTCTTGTACTTCACTGTAGTGTAACTATGCTGACAGAACACATACTGAAATTTCCCCATGTCCTCCTGCAGTGTTCTGTCTACAAAGGAAAAATTATACTATCCATGTTTTTCAGAGAAAATCATCAAAATCACGTGACAGTGTGTGTTGACTGGTCTATGATGACAGTGTTGTTCAACTGGAGAATATCTGGGAATGAGATCCCACATCAATTTTAGTTTACTCACTATTGAGTAGCATTAACAGAAGTATTCTTCAAAGAGATTTTAATGGGTCTTGAAAGAAAAGGTGCAAATATCTAACTCTTTTAAGGATTCAGAGATAAATTCTGTAAATCTATAAGGTGACAGTTTTAAGAAACAATTGCCTCCCAAGAATTTAATGAATAATAAGTACACAGTGACTGGTATGAACTCCATTTTCCTCTTTCTGCTTCCTTGACACTCAGGATTCCACAACAGGTTAGCAGCAAGGCACAGTGTTCTTATGCCAAAGCTCTTATGCCCACATCCTTTTAAACATAAATGAAAAATGGGACAGGAAAAGCTCCCAAAAGACTTTAGGAGAAAGTCTGTGGCCAGATAACTGCAAGTGAATAGGAAAATAGAAAACAAGATTCCAAAAGTGGGTAGGAATGAAATTATAGAAAGTCCTTAGAATCAAGCTGGAAAGCTTCAAATTCCTATACAAACAGGGCAAGTAGGTGAAATTATTTAAATTAGGGCCTGATGTAATGTATGTAAATATGAGTAGATGAGACCTGCCAAGATGATTAGTCATTAAAATAAATCATGATTTCATCCAGCAAAGCAAATTCCATGAATCCAAACTTGATACCTATGAGCTACAAACCAGTTATTACTGAAATAACACCAAGAAATTTTGCCTTTTGCTAACAAGAATATACAGTTGTGACACTTCCATCGTTATAAAGTTCTTTCTAAGAAAGTGTTCTTTTTCAATGCTAAAACGAGACATGCCCCATTTCACATGTTCACGTAACCTAGAGGAATAAATAATGCAGAAACAAGCCAGTAATTAAGTGAAAGAAAAAGAAAAGGCAAAGAAAAATCATAAAGATTTCAGCAGGATACCAAATGAAAGTGTTTGGGGTCAGGTCTCTCCCAGTATGGGACCTTAAGTCATTGATTTCTTTTACTCTGTGAGGCACTTTGGTTTTGTCTCTGGTTGGACTTAATGAAGGAGTCGAACAGTGTGATCAAGTGCAAGAGAAGAAGATTAACTCATAAACAGAAACACAATATATTTTTCTTTATTTTGACTGTCAACTAGATGAATTTTTTATCTTGCATTGTGGAGTAATTAATAAAATTAAGCTACAGAAATATTTTTCTTTTTTTGATTAGCTTATTCATTTTTCAAATAAATAAGGCCAAGAATTAGGTCAAGGTATATTTAACTGTGTGTGATACTGAGGACAAACCAGGAACCCAGACGTATCACTTGCCATTGATTCTGGGGGTCCTGACACAAACCACAGACCCCCTAGGATCCTAAGTGGAGAGAAATGTTATCCACACTGCACCCTTGGGGTGAAGTTGAGTCTCTTGTTCTTTTGTTTTCTTTCCTCCAGCTTTCTCCTTCTTCCTCTTTTCCTTCTTTTCTTTATCTGTTTCCTTCTGGAATTCTTTACTAAAATAAAATTCTGTCTTAAAATTTTGTCATTAACAAAAAAATTTGCACCCAAATCTCTTGCTTTTCTCCTCATTTTAAATTGTATGACAGTTTACCCAAACTATGTCTGTTTCTATCACTCTAAATGTGAAAACAGATTAACATATACATAGTCTAAAATACTGAATTTCATAATTCAAAGACAAAAAAGTTTTGAAAAGAAAATATAAAAAATAATTTGATGGTAAGAATTCATTACTGGTTACCTGTGAAAGTATTCAAAGTAAAAAGAACTCTCGGTTTCTGCCTTTTAAAATGCTTTTTGGATGTCCTCCTTCAGAGTATCTTAGAATGTGCTAACTTTGGTGTCATGAGAAAAATTTCTTAAAATATGCCACCTTAAGAAAATTAAATCCGGTGTATGTGTTATGTGACAGTACTCAGCTAGAAATCTTTCAATTTAATTTCATTTTATTTTCTCATCTATACTTCATCATTGGTCAATAAAGCAGGTAAATGATCTTCAGATCCATTTTCTTATTGACAAAATAATTTCTGTTGTATAAGAGTCTGTCTTAGGAATTGGTTAGGTTTATATGTATACAACTTTAATTTTCCTGGAAATTACTGTTGCTTCCAAAATTTTTCCTTGATTTTTTTTTTTAAACACTAGTTATGACAAGTCTTTCATTAGCTACAGAGAAAGCCAATCCATTTTATGTTGCTATTATACATTTTTTCAATTGAATGCATATTTCCGTATAATTCAATGATACAGCAGTCATAGGTCTATCATTTGGAGAGGTTATAACAATGCAAATCAAACACATATCTTCCAGCATCTGTGTTTAGTGGTGTAACATTGAATTCTTTAACACTTGATTTCCATTCAAAAATGTTTCTATACCTGTTCTTTTGCTGCAGTCATTTTCCTTATGCAAGTGAATAGAGTTCAGGAAACATGCCAAGAATTACCTCTAAGTTTCAAGGTCACCTTTCCTGTGTGGTGTAACCGGAATGGCTCAAATCCTATGGGATAATACAAACAATTTTGCTAGTATTCTTGGCTGTTTACCAAAACAGAACATTTCATTTGTATACACAGAATTTTCCCAATAACAAATTATTTTCAGCCATGGCTTTTCATCAACACCACAGAGAGAAATTAAATTGAATATGTCTACAGCCGTACACATCACCTCTCGAATTTAACTGACTTAAGGCAAGTACTCAGTGAACAATATCAAAATTATTGTGACTAGTGGACTAAATTTCCCTCTTGTTCATTGATTGCTCTGCATACTGTCCCTGTAAGCTGTGCCCTCATCAGCAATCATATTTGTTTGCAGACTTCAAGCCTTCGCTAGATAAATAGATAGGTAGGTGAGAGAGACAGAGAAACATGAAGGTCTGAAACTATCTTTTTCAAGGCCTTGGTCTTGTAAACAATTCCAACATGAAGAATGAAATAGGATGTTTGTTTAAAGTCTCACTGAATCTGCTCCAAGGCATTCTTCTCGTGCATGACATGGTCTGGGACATAGCTCTGGGTGAACAGCACCCTGTCCACACATATCTGAGGCCAACCCTTTAAACCTCAACAGTGAGTATGTCACATGCAACAAAACTTGTAATTCTCTCTTCTTCTGTTTTTTCCTCAAAATGACAATGATCTCATGACAGCTGGCCCGAAGGAGATATTATTACCTCATCCTTTGAAATGGTTTATAAGCTGGGGAGACAGAGCTTCCTTTCTCCCTTTCTTACAGTTACATATACACGCAAACAGATATACACAACATCAATATTTGTTAATTTATGCTTCTGAGCAGCATTGGAACTGGACCTAAAATTGAAGTCCAGCCTCTCAAATTTCAGAATAGAGATGAGCTACAGAAGGATTGGGTGTTTCAGCACTAGTACCAAGGTACTAGTACCAAGGACTTTTTAAGTCCTGCAGAAGGATTTCTATCTGTCTAATGTAAGTGCTTAAGTGAACTAGATTTTTTTGTGAATACCTGAAATACATCTAATAATATTGCATTAAAAGAACTCTTAATAGACACCTACAATTTAAGTTTGAGGTGGATGCATATGTTAGATTGGATAATAACATGCATGCCTTTTGTTTTTCATAAGGTGAGGTGAGTGGAAATCAGAAAACAGGCCAGCAGCAAGTTTTCTAATGCATACATGTAAGCAGTTTGTTGTTTAAATGAAATAAATGTTTGAGCAAAAGAACATCATAATCAGTTTACTTCATCTTGTGGGAAAAGTCAAGAAATCCAACTGTTGATTTTTTTTGATAGGAAGTTGCTGCCTTTTTTTCTCTTAAGACTAAAGACTTAAATATGCTTGTGAAAAAGGACATATTGTTAACACAGATATTTAGACACAGTACTGAGAATGAAAAGCTTTTTTAGCAGTTGGTCTGATACCTTCTCATTCTGTCACCTGAGAATGACAGCCGGATAGGTTGCAGCAAGAGACAAGGAAATTTCGCTTTGAAAAACATCAGCAGCCCTCATACATCTGTTAATTAGAGCAATCTGCCAGTGTTCCTCTTAGGCATTCAATGAATCAATGTTAAGCTAACGTGACACATTTTCACTGCTTCTGTAATAGAATTGGAAGTAACACATTTATTTATCAGGTGGCACCGATCTACACTTCCCTGTCTGAGGACGGGTTTTGATTGTCACACTCTCACCGTTTGCTCTAGGTGTGACATACTCAAGATTTCCAATCTGTTTCAGTGAAGTTATAAAATAGCACATGGACCCTATGTTTCTCCTGGAACATTCAAGCAGTATTTGAGCCTTGGATTTAGTTATCAGTATTATTGCTCTATATTTTAACAGAACTGGAAAGCAGCAGTTGCTGGCAATAGATCGTCAACAAAAAGATTTTTTACTCTTATTCAGTCACAATGCAGAGTTTCATACAAATCTCTACTTCAGCTCTAAAGCAGAACTCATGATTCTGACATTTTGTTTTATTCTCAGCAATAATAGCTGGTATAAAAAAACTACTACCTTTCCATCACTGATGACAAGGACTTAAGGGACTTACATTAGGTGCCTTTACTCCTGATTGTTAATCCTCAGAAAGGTTTAACCGAGAAAAACTCAAGTTCAGTCTGTTTCTCCAAAAAATGCAAAGTATTGAATTAAGGAGAAAATTGCTGGAAAATATTAATATAGAATACAGCATATAAGCAAAATGTGATATAGACATTACATAAAAGAAACACATAAAGATGACAATAGTTTAATAAACTGAACAGAATGACTGAAGATTGAAGGTCTAAGATACTGAGAAATATTTTGTGAAGGCCCTCAATGAATCAACCAGCTGTGCAATCTCTTCCCTCACCCAGAGACTTGACTGCCAAGATCATTAATGGAACGGGATACCAGCGTAACCTTGGATCAGACTATTGTGAAAATTAGCAAGGTTGTGGCAAAGAGCTGTAAGAATTCTTGTGGAACCCCAGCCCACTGGATTAGGAAATATACTTATTCATAGCCCCTTTTCCTTGCCTGAGCTATATCGTTGAATCTCTGTTATTGTTTGTACAGCACCTGATTGTCTTGATCAAGTCAATTATGGGGCCTCCTAGATGACATTTAGGCCAACACTGTGTGATTAATGGAGAGAAACAGGCTCCACCAAACTAGTAACCCTTTGTAAACACAGGACGGGAGGGTTCTGGGGCTAGTCTGCAGTAACTTTTGGCAATCACATTTCAGAATCTGCAGAAGGAAAGAAAAGTGTCTAGCCATCAATTTCACATTTCATTACAACGCATCTTACAGCAAAATAAACAAATAAATAACAAGTTCACACAGGCCGGTGCTCTAGTTTTACAGTTTAAAACTGCTTGTTTTTCTGTAATGTCTTGTCTAATACCTGTGCCTATTAGAAGGCATAAATCTGAAGCAGCAAGTTTTTAAAGTAGTCAGCATGTCTAGTGTGCTCGGAAACAGCCACTCTTTACTTTGAACAGCTCAGCTCCACCAGTGCATCTTAGTTTGGTGCTTTTAAAGGAATGCAGATGGTGTCTTGAAATGAAGTGATATAAAAACTCATGTGAGTAAGTCTTCTCCAAGATGTAGTCAGAAATCTTTAGAAAAATAACACCTTTAAAAAGCAAAACTAATACTTTTAAGAGATTTCACCTTTATAAACTTCAAATATCATTTGCTTTCTATTGTTAACAGAAGTGCCAGCACACTTTGGTTATTCTAACATCTAGAATAAATACTCTATAATTATTATGAATTGTTGTACATATGTGGCAAAGCATATCACACTTTTGCACAAAAATATGATGTAGCTTTTATGCAAGACAAATTTTTAAAAATAGCATAAATGCTGACAGAACAAGGTAAAAAATAGTCAGTTTCCAGCACCTTTGCAAAATGACCTCACATTGCTTAATCTTGGAAGCTCATAGACAATGAATCACAACTAGTATATTGCATGTGACGCTGAGAGATAAACAGGAAAATAATCCTTACAAGAATGAAATCTGACAATGAAATACGAACACGCCCATGTGAAGATATTTTAAAAGTTTCAATGCAAAACAGGAGCCAAATAACTCAAAACAATAAACTTAACAGACTTGATGATGTTGATAGTAGCAACTTTACAGAATGACTACACTTATCACAGTGGATAGTAAAATTAATCTTTGGAATACGGCACAGATGTCCAACAACTCATTCTAGGTATTCAAGTGAGCACGTTGTGTGTAAAATTTGTAAACATGTGATTTACTACTCTTGAATCTAATGGGATGACTCTACCCTTTCCTCCTTTTAAACAACGTCAGTAAAGAAATTAGAAGTCTCAGAGCAGTAACATCATCTTGCTGAACACTTCATGTGCATTTGCAAATATTTTTAGCATTTCACTTGCACTCAGTAAGGCTGCTGAAACCAGCAGTTTTTCTAAAAGACTCCTTAATGGCATTTAATGAGAACACCTTCTATGTGTTCCTGTCTGGAATCTTAGTTTGTATTAGGTAAGCCACAAAGAAATACCAAAATCTTTATAAAGAAAAAGATCAGAGAGTCAAATTTTGAGTTCTTCATTTTCAAATTTCGGCTATTTCTGAAAATTAGCCTTATTATTTATTTGGGAAATATGAAGGGTTTGCATTAAACCATAAATTTTTAAAAAGCATATGTCCTTAAGCTAAATCCATTTCAGATGGGAAATCTGATGTAATGTTGGATAAACTACCTGAGCAGTCACAATTAGTGAAAAGCCTTGGGTCTATGATGTAGTTGTTGAATTATTTTCCTAATTTGGACAATCACTGTAATGCACTATTTAATCTTAAACCAGAGAAAAAGTAAATTTCAGTAATTATTGCATCCATCTCATAAAATTCTAGATTATTTCTAAATATGTATTTCTAATGTTCTGTGCAATGTGGTTGTAAATAAGCTTTGTAGCAAGTTTATGAGGTATTTTAAAACTAGAATACATTTTGCCAAGCCTTTCTATAAGACAAGAGATATTCATGTCTGTATTTTACACGTAACATTTTTCACTGACTGTCAGTACATATATGATTGTTTATGATGACTGCAAATTTACATAATTTATTCAGGTTCTCAAACGCAGTTAAACATCTAATTTCCATCAGTGAAATTAAAAAAATAAGGTATTTCCATTAAGATACTTGATATTTTTAGATAGTATAACATTACATTTATCTTGAAATTAGATAGTTAATACTGTAATACTACTAATATAAAAGTGATAGAAGAAAAAAAATTTCTAAGTTAAAAATTCAGAATTTTAGAATTAAAAATTTCTGATGTTTGTTCGTGAATTAATTTCTTTTGTACAAGTTGGGAAGTAATTTTTTTTTTTCTGGTGTTCTACTTTTCTTCAAGTCTCAACGTAGTGTTTGCCAGCGTCTGCAGAAGTACTGACCAGTTTTGCAAAAACTGAGGTTAATCACTGTTGCGAGTGGTCCTCATCCAGCAAAGACAGTGAAGTAAAAATATTTTGACTCTTCATTTTCTTAACATTCAGAACAATAATCTGCTAATATTTCCTGATTTAGAAGTCATGTCTTGAAGAAACTGGGGTTCCTGTTTGATCATCATTTGTTTAAAAGAATTATCTAAACGCTAAAGGAAGTGCTTGAAAAACATGGCAGAATTTAATAATTATATACCTAAGTGTGAATAGAAATCACAGACTCAAAATCTGAGCCTGATAAAATTAATTCTATAATTAATTTATTCTATAATTCAGATGAATGGTTTCAGATATTTTCTCCTTAGAATTATAAAGCACTGAATAAAAAAGAAGACATTTATTTTCTAACTTTTAAATGTTCAAAAATAAGATAGACAAATCACACCTGTGTGTTGTTGTTTAGGTAAAATGAAGCTTGTAGAAATAAATTTTGCCAGTTTAAAACTGAAAATCTATACAGTAGTGAATTCATTGGTCACTATAATTCCAGGAAACTAATGTCATATATTAAATTTAAAGGAAACCCAAACACCTTAAGGTATCAGAATTCATAACTAAAGGAAGCTGGTATATCTAATGATGAATAACATCTTGTCTTCCGTATGCACGGAGCCTTGAAATATAGTGACCAATCTCATTGATGCCAAACCTTATTTTACGGAGTGTGATGTTTTGTTGACATCCTGACCTATATTATTTTCTCCTAAGTACTATTTTCTATGCTGAAAAGGAAATAGAAGGTGTATTGTTCTAACCTTACACCCATATTACTTAGATAAGTGGCTGGCAATGGCTTAATAGATCCTGATCCTTTGGGGAGCTTAATGCTTTATTCTCTCTGGGCTGTCTGTAGCTATTTTCACATGACTATTGCCACAAGAACGTTTTCTTTTCCCTTTCTTTTTCTGCACAAATTACCATTAACTCTACAAAGGACAGTGCTCTCCTGAAGACCTTCTGCAAGATAAATCCCTCCATTGTTCTCCCAGAACAATGACAATGAGGTTTAATGACATAGTATGAGTCTCACACCTCTCTTCTGTTGTGTTCCAAACTATGAAAGATTCAGTAAATAGAATCAAGAAGTGACTAATGATGAAATCCTAACGACAATCACAAAGAGATCTGCTGAAAGAAGTCAGGTCCAGGTCTGTCACAACCAAAAATAGTTCATTTCCCATCACTGTAGTATTCCAAATCTGTCCCCTACTACTGGGGGTGCTCTCTGGTCTGGGCTGGGGCACTTAGAGAGCTATCTGAGGGGGTCTGACCCTCGACCTCGTTGGACTCTTCCCTATACCGGGGCAGCCGGCTCCTGAGGGGAGAAATGCAGGCGAGATGCCGGTGATTGACGCTGGGAGGAGGGCGTTCCTCCGTCAGGCTTCCTCTAGTGCTAGGTAGCGACGCAGGAGAAAGATGAAGAGCGCGAGAGTTGAGGTTCTCCAAAGTTCCATTTATTCGGGGGGAACCGGGAGGGGTCAGGCGACGGGGAGAGAGCTTGGAGAAGCCCCCCGCACACGGCTGTGCAGGAGCTTATAACCGGGGGGAAACTGGGAGCGGTTTAGGGGAAACAGCCAACCGGGTGAATCTGAGGGCGGGTTGGGACTACGGGGGGACAAATACGTAACTTAACAACCAGTCAATAACCAAAGGTAACAGAATTCTCTAGAAACAGGGGCTGGGACAGCCAGGCGACTCCGCCTAGTGGAAGAAGCTACACAATGGTCTCGGAGTCTTCTTCCCAGGAGGAGTCATCTGAGGGGACGGGGCTGGGGGCAGGGGGAGCTCCCATATTTGGGGGCCGCCCCTCTACACGTCACCATGCTGTGACTCAGGGCTTGCAGTCAGACTGCTTGAGAGCTGGCTAACTGTAGAAGAATATCAGGAATCAGCAAAGCTCTAAAGATACAGATTCTTTAAAAACATGGACATTCCGAGTCATTTCTTCACTCTGTTTATGGATATAGTTATGTCTGAGGACTCTGACTTCATACTTATACCATACCAACACTCCTGGCAACTCATTAAAATGAGACCTGCAAATAACTGAAAATGAGATTACACCTTTTTGGCTCTAATTTAGTCCCTTGGGGAACCTTTTGCATCTCTTTTTGCTCATTATTCCCGATGCTTACTTGCAATATTGCTATAATAAGTTTGTTAAGTTCATCTTGTTTACTTTCTTTTTCTTTCAGCAGGAACATTACTTTCCCTAACTGAAATACTGAAGACTAAAAAAGAAAGTATTCCTAGATATATGTGCACTTTCTGTAGATATCAATACCAGCAGCATTTCGTATTTTTCATCCCTAATGAGTTCAAACCATCCTGGTGTCTGATCAAAATGGTAGAAGGCTGGAAATGTTATGCTTCTGTATCTTATTTTAGGACAATCTTTCTACCGGTATTGAAAAATCTTTTTTTAAAAAAAGTAATAATAAGAAAGCATTTCCAAGGCAGCAACTCTAGCAGCATTGACCTAAAATGTTCATGCTGACTCACAAAATGTCAATTCTTTGAGAAGGTAAAGTAAAAGCCAAAAAGTGGTATTGTTGTCCTGTGGGTTTAAAAAGATTTGTGAATTTAACTTTCAGAAAAAAAGTTGTCAAAATGTGAACTTCAGATTTTAATACAAAGCAAAGAAGCAAATATGATAACATATGAGGTGTGAGATGCATCATAATAGCATTCAATTATTATCAGAAGCATTGAGTAGAACATAGAACAGAGTGACTGTAATACAACTTTCACTAACTACAGTATCAACTCTTGACTTCATATTCACCAATATTTCCTTTACTATTATCACACTAAATAATGTTTAGTATGATAATGAAGAGAAAGACTTCAGAGTACTAACCACCTACAGAGACAAAGGGATTAAGTGATATGTTTTACTTTCTAGTCTGTATTTGAGAAAAAATTATTTGACAATGCAGCAAAATGCTTTTTAGTTTTATTGCAGTGAAGTGCCATGCAAAACCGTACTGCTCTAAAAGTACATCTTCATAATTAAGAGTATTATGCCTACATAAAACCATAGAAGAAAAGACATGAAGCAAGCAGTTTATTATTAGTATACTGAGAGAAGTTTACTTTCATGCTTAAATCTTTAATTCCATAGATATCAGATGGGCAATTTCCCTATCAAAATGTTGAAGGTCATTTTCTTCTTCCTCTTTCTTTTTACTTCGGTTTAGAATGTGATCTTTATTGGTGTCTTTTAATTTTTTTTTAGTCAGGCCAATTGACCTTATTACACACTTGTTGAATCAGGTTACTGAGTAAATGACATCATGAAAGGACAAAAGTTGACAATAACCATATCCCATCAAAGAGTTGATATTTGCATTTAAAGTCTTTTGAAACACAAATCTGTATTATTAACTCTAAGTCAGCAGACTTAAATCCAGTCTGAATTCCCTCTTTAATTACCTGGATAAATGCATTTGAATCTTTTCAAGATACGAACATTCATTTTCAAATCAAAGAGATTTTTTCTTAGTCCTCAGGCAATCTGGCCTTTTGAAGTCTGCGTCCTTAAAATCAAGACCAACAATTAACTGTAGCAGTTTGTTACCAATACTATAGAAAATACTGAATTCTGGAAAGGTTATTATGGCTACCTATCCCTGAGATACAGACTTAAACCCAGTCTTGAAAACTATCCCAATCCTGTTTCATCGTAATTTGATTAAGAATGTATGATGATTATTCAGACTTTTCTTATTTTACAGAGTTCAAGGGAAAGTAAAAGAACTGTGGAAATCTTAGTGAATAGCATCCAATGAATTTACCAGGACCATCTTGCTCCTATTTTTTGGTAAAAGCCAATACAAACACTTCTCACTGTGTACCATTCAGTTAAGCTGCTCCTATTGCTAAATACTGCTCACAACATACAAAGGTCAGTTGGTAATTAAAATTCCTGATGAAAACACAATTTTACCTTTCATTATTTAAAAAGGTTTTTTATATATAGCTTATCAGCAGGGCTTATTGAATTTAATGAGTGTTTTTTTGGGGCTGTGAACGCTTTGCTTAGGAAAAAGTTATGACAAACCAAAGGTTGCCATCTTACTGTGATTCAATTGTCTCACAAGTTAGAAAAGGGCATGGTGTGTGTACATTATAACAATTTTTTGTATTGTAATGCAGCCTCTCCTTCCCCCATATGTGAAGTATGGGAATACAGATGATGATGTCTATCAATTAATTAGAACTAATTATTGCTTGTTGTAAATGATGTAAAATACCATAATTACTTTTTTTTTCGTTATTGCAAGATTGGGATATGTCCGGCTAGCCTCAGATACTCTTATAGCAGGAGATGGTGGACTGATGCATACTGATGATTATTTCAGTTATTGACACAGGAATGAACATGTTCATGTGTGAGAGACAGTCACAGAATTACTTGGAAGGGACATGAAAGATCCTTTAGTTCCAAACCCCTGCCATGGGCAAGGACACCTTCCATTACACCAGGTTGCTCAGGGCCCCATCCAACCTGGCCTTGAACACTTCCAAGGATGGGGAATCCACAACTTCTCTGGGCAACCTTTTCCAGTGCCTTTCCTCCCTCACAGTAAAGAATTTCTTCCTAATATATAATGTAAACCTGCACTTCTTCAGCTAGAGGCCATTCCTTCTTGTCCTATCACTAAATGGCCTTGTAAAAAGCCCCTCTCCATCTTTCTTGTAGGCCCACTTTAGTCTTTCATTATATTTAGGAGATTTTAAGGAAATCTAATAAATAACATTTCATGCAGTTTCTTGAGCAGTAAACAAAGAGTGCTTCTGTATAAAAATCACCTTTTTTTTTTTTTTTACGAGTAAAAAGATGTTTTCAATTCACAGAGGCTGGTAACAAGTTTGCACATTTGACAGTGTGATATAAATGTTCTAGTCGTTGAAACAAAACCAAGGAAAATAAATTTCAAATTTCAGTCATTGTTTTTTTTTTATTCTCAAGAGAATTTTGATCACTCTTCTATAAAATTTAAAATTAATATTATAAGGTATACACATCCCATCCCACCACCAGTTGTTATTTCATGTTCATGTAGCCACTGATGAGCAGTAGTGACCTAGTCATCTACATTATGACCTTATTATACCAAAGAGAATAAAGCAGCACACTTCACACTGAAAGTAATTGGATAATTTTCAAAAGTATTTTGGTTTGTCTGAAAACAATCATGAAGAAGAATTAACACTTTGGCCTGCAAGGTCTCTGAAAAAGAAGCTATCTAGGCAAACAGAGTAAGTGTGGGATGCTATTTTCAAATTCACACGAAAATAAATTTGCCATTTTCAGGATTGAGAGCCTGTCCTTTGAGGAAAGACTGAAGAAGTCTCTTCTCCCTAGAGAAAACAAAGCTCAGAAGTAACCTCATCACAGTATTCCAGTACTTGATGAGGACAAAGGTTGTCCTCTCACTTCTCAAGGAGCCATGAATAGAAGCTGAGGGCTAATGGGTACCAGTTGCACTGTGAAGGGTTTCAACTTCATGGAAGAAAGAAACTTTTTACAGTGAGAGCATTTATCCACTGGCACATGGTAGAGTGTTCATCACTGGAGGTTTTCAAGATGCAATTGGACAAGGTCCTAGAGTGTGTCCGTTCCAACTCCGAATACTCTGTGATTCTGATTCTGTGATCTAGGCTTCCTTTCCAAGAAAAAATTGGACCAGACAATCTTTCGAGGTCATTCTTAACCTGCACTGTTCTATGATTCTAAAAATCAAGAAGAACATGCCTGTAGTTCCCCAGATCCTCCTTCCAGGCCTTTTCATGGATGGGTGTCACACTGGCCAAGCTCCAGTCATCTGGGACCTCCCTGGTTAGCCAGGACTGATGATAAATGAGAGATCATCTTAGCAAGCTCTTCTGCCAGCTCCTTCAGTGACCTTTGACAAATCCCATCCAGTTCCATAGATTTGTGAGCACGTAATTGTCACAGCAAGTCACTAACTGCTTCCTCCCAGATTGCAAGGAGTCTATTCTGCTCCCTGTCCCTGTCCACCTGCTCAAGGGGCCAGCTGCCTTGAGGATAACCAGTCTTACTATCAAAGACTGAGGCAAAGAGGCATTAAATACCCCAGCCTTTTCCACATCCTTAGTGACAATGTTCCTCACTTTGCATCCAATGAAAAATGGAGATTTTCCTTGGCCCTCCTTTTGTTGTTGATGTATTTACAAAAACACTTTTTACTATTTTTCACAGCAGTGGAAATAAGTGATTTTGTATATTTAGTCAATATTATCAGTATTTCCCAGAATGCCTTTTGTTGAGTTATTATTTTTTATTTCAAGCATTTCAGAAGCTGATTAAATATGCCAAATATTCTCTATAGGTGAGGGCTTTTAAGCTAGTTGGAATTAAATATTTACCAAAAGTGCTGGTCTTTTTCCAGTTGCTAGAGAAGTAGTCTAGACAACAAATTCCACATGCCAAACTTGCTCATGGCTAAAATTCAGCAAGTGAACTCCCAGCAACAAGAATTGTTTAACTTCTCTTTGCAGGTTTCTTCATGGATGTATTTGGATTTGTTTGTGCTTTTCCCCCATTGACCTAAGTTTGCCTTACTACTTTTTGTCAGCAGCTGAGTTCTTTAGTAAAAGCCATTGTGACTTGTCAAATTATGAAGTCTTGTAAAGATTTGCAGCAGATCAAAAAGGAAAGCAGTCTTTAGATCAGTAAAATGTAATCCAACAGATGACATGATGTAAATAGGAATTGTCATAAACTATGTTCTACTCTCAAGTCTGTACAGAACTTGAAGCCTGATTGTCAGTATATTTAGGCCAAACCCTATATTTATATAATATTTTTTTTAATCTTCATTCTGAAAGATCTGTATTTTTCCATTTTTTTTTACTTTTGAAAAGAACAGTCATGCTGATTAATTACCTGGAAGAACCCAAGCTTATCCAACAGATACTAGTTTCCAAGATATATCCTGCTCAGTGCAACTGTTGGGTCTTTTAATGGCAATCACAATATGTAGGCCTGTCTGGAATTTTATTAGATTGCTATTAAGAATAATATATCATTCTCCAGCTCTGCTGAGTGTTTTAAAGAAGTAAAATAATCAATTGTGTGCTTCAAATTTGGTTTAAAAATCAACACCATTGTATGGGCTGAACTATTGCAGTGTAAGTTTGGCCTGCATGAGTTAAAATATTTTGGTGCCCAAATTTCTACTGCTAATTGTCTAAGCTCTTTAAAAATAGTTCAGTAAAAGATATTTACCCAGCATCTGTTTTCTTTTGGGATTTACTTTCATACTGGAGATATTTCCAGCATCTTTTTTTCGGTTTTTATTGTGAGGGTTATAATATTCATCGATTGCTATGGATACAAAGATTTGGATCAGTCTATTAACCTCCAAAATACTTAAAAAGCCATGTAAGGTTCAAATCAGGAGGGAAGAAAAAGAGGACAAAAATGAAACATATGAAGGACAGCTGCTAGTCTTTCTCTCTATACTATAATTAACTAGATCAACAAAGAAGTGAAAATTGTTTGTGTATTTCCTTAGATCTTCAAAGATTGGGAAGATAGTAAGATTGTTCTAGCATTGAATACTTGCAGCTAGAGTTATTGGCTCTTGATTATCCTGACATCCAAAACAGGATATAAAAATTTTTGATGCCAGTATATCAAAGTATACAGTCCAAGAACAGAAGAAACTAACTTCGTATTTTGGAATATATGTTTATATATGTATTAATTTAGGTAAGAGTGGACAAATCATTACATGTAGAGCTCCTTTCCTAAATTTGGATATGCACAACACTCTTTCCACTGTGAAGTAATATCCAAAATCTTCAGAAGTTCATGTTTTGGCTTATATTCAATAATGTATTATCTCTGAATAACAAAAAAATGTTCAAATGTTATCCAGCACCTAACCAAACAATATGAAAATTATCAGGTCAATATAGCTTGAAGTGCACTTACTTTAATTTTATTGTTGATATTATCTACATATAGTCCTTTAAATGTGAACAACGATATCCATATATAAATAACTGTAGGTACCTGTTCCAAAAAAGAGTTTCTGGCACCCCAAGTTTTCCTTCAGACTGAAAGTGGGACACAGAGAAAAGACTATGCTGTTATAGCTTGTGTTCATTCATACGTAAAATTCATCATAAATGTAAAAATATCAGGTCTCTTGCACATTATGTTCTGTTTATTCTGAAAGGTATTACTTGCCTAGAAAACACAACAGGAAACGAACATGGTATGTTGTACAGGCTACAGCTGAAAACAGAGATTAGATTTTTATTTCTTTGTGCATATAATTTCTACGCCTAGTAAGGACACCATTCAGACTTAGCAAGAAAATATGTTCAACAGATAAGAGATGTAGTGAAGTACTAAAAATGTAGTAAGTAGTATTCCATTTGTGATAGAACATTGTGTAATCCTTAATTCACAGCATCTTGGTTTCTACTGCAGAAAGCATTCCTATTCTGTAGGACAAAACTGGAGCTACATGAGCCAAAGTGTCTTCATCAGACAAAGTTCTTCAGCCTGACTCATGGAGGCAAATAATTTTTTGGCATGAAGGTTACATGTGAAGCCAAATAAAACAAAATGGACTTTCATATCTTTATGTTCCTGGGTGTGAAGGTCCTTGTACTATTAAAAAATCCAAAGAAAGAAACAATTTTAAAATCCCACAGGAGAAAATAAACTGGACAGCCAGCATGAGAATGAAAGGCAGAAATAGATATACTAGATAGTGATAGTCATTAGTATAGGTGACAGTGGGGGAAGGGAAAAAGCTTTCTGTAAGAAAAAGAGAAGTTTCTTGTGACTGGTGTAAGCTCAGGGCAACAGCAGGCAATGAACTGGAGAGATAAACTTGTTACAGACTTAAATCCAGTACTATGAATCTAGACTACTTAGACTTTCATTAAGACCCAAATTTCTCTAGATATAACAGAATGAAGGTCCATAAACTTCCATCAAAATGCCAGAACCTGACAGCAGAAAAGACAATGTCTATATACCAAGTTTAGAAGGAAACAGAGAAAAGCCCTAAAGAAAGTTGAAAGAAAATTACTGTGAGTACCAGCATTAATTCAGTAAATGAAAAATTAGATATTAAATTGTTCAAGAACAGGAACAGAGAAAGTATCAAAAAAGGCCACATTTGCAGCAAAAAGGAGGAATGGAAGAGGGCAGAAGGAAAGGAGGAGGGAAGGAGGGAAAGGCAGGGAAAGGCAAGGCAAGGCAAGGCAAGGC
>VZTE01001672.1:78068-98807 GCA_013397775.1 Eulacestoma nigropectus
AGGAAGGAAGGAAGGAAGGAAGGAAGGAAGGAAGGAAGGAAGGAAATGTTGACTGTCAAAATTTACTCAATCAGTTTAGTAGCCAAATTGTGCAAAACTTTCTTAAATCATGACCATATTTTTCAGAATCACACCCTAATCCTGCCAGCAGAATGTGTGTTTTCTTGCAGTTCTGGGTTTGGCATCATCAGATGCCAACTTCATGTTCTTTTATTCTACAATAAATGAGATTTCCAATATGTACTGGCAATTTTTTTATAGTAAAAACAAAGCTAAATGAACAAAATAAATAATGGCTTCCTGTGTTATGCTTGGCATGCTTAATTTATTAAAATCCTGAAATTTAAACTAATTTTCTGATTTTTCATATCCATCTGTCAATTTACCCATCCATTTTTGCACCTTTCTCTTCCATGATATTTGAGCAGCCAGCATAAATTGCAAAGAAAATTGATGTAAACCAGTTTTGAGGTGTGCCTAATTTTAGCAGATTTAACTTCCTGAATCCTTAAGGTTACATTGTTTCAGTAGGACTATAAACAGCTCTCAGAGATTTGCATTTTCAACATAATTTTGTACAATGACATCATTTAGGCACTTACATATTTATAGGAGAAGATTCAGTTCTATTTGAACAAAGATATACTTGCCTTCTTGTTTCTCTTAATTTAATCAATTGTAATCTTATGTTTAAAAATGATAAGACCTCTTACAGGCTTAGAAAGACTAAATGAAGAATATTTAGCAAACGTATGCAATAGCCAACATAGCTGCTGAAAGAATGCCGATAATTTTTCCTGCTGAAATGGAGTCTTGCCATCCAGCCCTTTGTATCTAGAACTTCTTGCTAGACTTGAAATTATTAATTATTAAATATATTCTGGAAAAACATATCTGTCAATCATACAAGTGACAAACCTGGGATGGCTGAAATATGAAGATAAGAGGATAATCAACTGTCAAAATTGCCTCTGTTCTCTATTTTCTCTCTGTGTATAATTTTATACATAATCTCTCAATGATTCCTTAATCATAGGTGATTGGTTTCTCCCCTTTCCGCATCTGTCTTTTTAAGACATCTCTATTCTAGCCACTGATTGTACAGAAAAACAACCTAACTGTACAGAGAGTACAGTTCAAGAGAGCCCCCGAAAAAACAAAATAAGAAAAGGGGAAAAAACTCTCATAAATCACACAGGGAATCTGGTACGGGAAAGTCATTACCTGAATGTCTCAGGTGGAGACAGATCAGGGGTGGGTCTAAGGTAAAAAGCTTAAGCAGTCCAAAAAACATTTGTATTGTCAGAGTGCCAATTCACAATAGCATCATTAGTGTTAATCAGAAGCTGTGCTTTTTCATTATTGCTATTAGAAGTGCACATCTGGAACCTAGAGGAGAGCAACAGACTATTACAAAATGAAAGCTGAACTTAGGCTGTTATTTAGGTCCAATGCATGAGAAAAGCTGGCAAGAGTTTGTAACATAGAAAGTTTTTTTCAGAAAAACAGCTTTCCTTTTTTTCCCCCTTGCTGCATGCTAGGCTGTGTCATCCATTAACTACAGATCCCTATGGCAGGACTGCATTCACTGTCAGTGGAGGAAGACACACCTATCTCTCCCTCCTTCCTCAGAGAGGAGGGTAACTAATTGTTTTCTGTTTCACACACAGCTCAACAGCTCACACATGTACTGACAGAGGTCTTGTTCCTCATTACTCTTCCCTCCATCTGTATGTTTTCCCAGTAACACTTTAGTCCTTAAGTAACAGCTAAAGAAGGAATTTAGCAATCAATCATATTGCAAATGTAATTTTGGGAAATTATTCATTTCAAGGCATTTTTAAATTATATTTTTTCAATTGGGAAACAGAGTTAGACGCAGTTACTACTGAATACTCTCCTCTTACTGCTTACTGTTTTATAGGCTTTTATTATTTTGTATGGACCAAATGAGAATAAATTCTAAAATTTATGGATGCCATATTTGTAGTACACATCAGTGAACAAGCGTCAGGAAACATCAGTTTTATAGTGGAATTAAGTGAGGTTGTTATAGCAAAATTTATTGTTTAGTCCATGAAAGCTCAGACTTGAAAGGTTAGGCCACAAAGTAATAAAGATAGATCATCACAATCATAATCTCAATAAGCAGTATAACATGACTATAAAATAAAAATGGACAGAAAGTGACAGAAATATATAAGCATTGCTAATATAATTTCCAGTTCTATTAAGTTTGTCCATGACTCTGGAGTGTGATCACTGAATTATAGGCTGTCAGAAGCAGATTTTCAGGTTTCCTTCTTTCTTTCCTTTTCCTCCTTCCTTTCTTTTCCATACATTTCCTGAGAACTACTTTGAAAACACTCTTAATACATATATTGTCTTTGCAAAACAGAAGAGAGAGATCCTACAGATCATGGAAACAAGAGCCACTCTGGCCAAACAAGCAGAAAATACAGAATACAGCCTCACATCTTACCAGCAAAATTTATTGTGCCACCAAATGGCCTGCCTATTGCTCTTTATTCACCATGAGACTACAGCTCTCTAACAGAATGTAAATAGATGTAAAACAGTGATCAGGTCACAAGGGCACTTAGCAGCAAGGAAGCACAATGTAACAATAAATACTGGTATATAAAATCAAGTCCTGGATTTTTAAAACAGGCATCTGCCAAGCCAGCACAATCCAGCATTGTATAATGTTGACTCCTTCTTTAAGCATATGCAGTGTGTTAAGTAGCTGTGCTAGTTTAAAAACACTCTAGCTTTTGGTGGGCCGGAACAAGCTGCTCGAAGTTTCTATGATGTATGACACAGAGCCAATCGCTGAAGGCTCTGACAATGGGCAGGTTACTAGCCCAATTAGAGAAGTTGGTAATGCTTCTGTGATGACAGATTTAAGAAAGGAGAAACTGCGGGAAGCTCTCTTTTCTTCTCCCAAGAGGTGGTGAGATGGCTGCTGGGGCCCATCCCAGCGGGGCCGCCGGGGCCGGCGTGGCTTGGGCCTTCCCAAGGCCGGGGCCTTCCCAAGGCCGAGACCGTATGGCTGGGGCTGCCAGGGTGGTGCCGGCAGAGACCATGCGGCCAGCGATGAAAACATGGCAAACAATTCCCCGATATGGAGCCCAGACGAAATCAACCTTTTCAGCGCAGTGAAGCTGTATAAGAACTTTTCAATTGATGGAACTTAAGAACAAACGAACCTACAGACACTAACTTTCTTCCGAGTCAGAGAAAAGGAAAAATGAGGACATGTGAGGAGAACCAATATGGTGGCACCGAGGTCAGTGAAAAGGAGAGGGAAGAAGTGCTCCAAGAACTGGAGCTGAGATTCTTCTGCAAGCCATGGTGAGGGCTATAATAGAAAAAACTGTGTCCCTGTAATTCATTAGGTGCATGGGGGGATACAGAGATCCACGCATAGCCCATGAGGAAGAGCTGGAGCGTGTGGATGCTAAAAAGCTGTGATCTGGTGAGGAACTAGAGCAGAGAGAGAGGACCCTTGCTTCCAGAGATAAAGAAAGAGAACCCCTGCTTCCAAACTAGAACAGCTTATCCTTAAAAGACTAAATCCCATGAACTAAAATGACCCACGCTAGGCAGTTGTGAGAAGACTGCTTGGACCGTGGGAGGGACTCACGTTACAGCAGGTCGGGCAGGCTGCTGTTTGTGAAAGTTAAAACCACGCTAGAAAAGTTTGCAGAGAACTATCTCCCGTGGGAAGGATCCCACAGCACAGCAGAAGAAATGTTTTTTCCTTAAGCATACTGAAGAAAGACTTTTAAGGAGTAAAATACTGACCAAAACCCCACGTTTTTGTCTCCTTGCACAGTCAATGGAAAGAGGGAGGGACTGGGAAGGAAAGGTGTTTTCAAGGTTTATTTTCGTTCTCATTACCCTTTTTTCTTTTAATTGTGTCAATAATAAATCTTCTTTATGCTGTTTAAGTTTTGAACCTGTTTTGCTTTGAAATGTTTTTTCCCCTAATCCTTAACTTATGAAGTTTTTGTGTTAATTTCTCCTTCTCTGCTCAGCTATAGCAGAGGAAAATAAGTGGGTAGTTTTTCATGGGTGCATGGCAATTAGCAAGCGTCAAACCACGACAGTAGCTAAATCATCAATAAAGGTAATGGTGGTTTCAGGGGGTGTACCTGCACTCCAATTGCCTGTAGCTGCATTTACATTGAATTGTTGATGAACCCTGAGGACACTGCAAGACCACATTCGCCAGCCACAAATACTGTGTAGCTGTTTGAGCACCCAGCGGAGCATGGCAGTACCTCAGATGGCACAGCAAGATTTGCCGTCTGGAGGGCATCTCACCTCACGCACTGTGTGGACAATGCATGCTCCTGGACACCACCCACTCAAAAACCTCCAACCTGGCCCCAGTGCCTGCCAAAGCAGCATTGCCTGCTGCTAGGTCACTGTTACCAGGCTGAGTACCCAGCATGCCTGAATGGTGCCTCCCCACCTAGGAACTCCACAATGGGTGTGGAATGGACCATGACTACAAAACACCTGCCTCAACGGCCGAAGGTCTGCTGCCAGGGCCATCTCATGGCTCATTCAGGACAGGCTCCACACTTTTCCATGAGAAATGGCAGGTTGCAAGAAATAAAGCCAGGTGCAAGAGCTGCTTGAGAAGACTCCTCTGTGGTGCCAATGCAGAGATGCAGAGTCAACACCTGGCCACACCACAGCACTTGCTGTCAGCATACCTTGGAAAGAATTTTAATGTAATAGTTTTGCTACTAGTAAACTAAAAATAATAAAGAGAGAATTTCATGCCCCAATTTGTTTTAAGTGTAAGTATATGCACACGACATAATATAAAGGAAAGTAGAAAAACCTGAACAGTACCAGCTCTACTATTTTGGTCAATTACCTGTTGCACACCTAACATAGCTTTCACTTGCACCTGCTACATTTCAGCCTTTCTACTTTCGGATCTTCAAAATTTTCAGGTAATTTTGCATTAGTCCAAGTTTTCTGATTAACGAATTGCTCCCCGCTGCTGGAACAGGTATCACGGCAGTGAGCATGTTGGTGACACACAGACAGAGACCTGAACGGCCAAAGGCTGATTATCCCCTCTCACAAATGCACCCAAGGCTGCCCAGTTCTGAGGCACATCAAGTCTAGAAGAAAGTCTAACAGAATTACAACTTTGTTGTGCTCCTCTCAAAATATTCATGAATTGTAGATAGACTAAAATATTTCCTATGGAAGTATTCAACATACACTACCTTCATGTTCCAAAAACCATCAAGATTTGTATTGTGTCTCAGATTGCATATTACTGAACTTACTTTTTGTGTTGAATAAAATATCAATGTTTATATAGGTAGAACTGAGTATCTTCCTAATACAGACAGAAGACTGAAATTACCTAGAGCATCCTGCCTCCTGTAAAATTCAGGAAGGCTATGGTGAAAAATAATACAATAAAATAACAGGTCTCTAAATTCTAAGAACTATTAGTGATCTCAATATTACAAACATAAAACATTTAAGTCGTTGCTAGGACTGTATCTTTTATCTATGATGAAAAACTATATTTCCTTTCTGTTTTATTGCCATCATGATTGTCAGTTCTGTAAGCTATGAAATAATATGCTAATTAATTAGAAAAGCAATAGTTTTCATAGAATTTCCCATATAGCTACTGTCTGAAAAGGGTATGAGGTGTATCTCGTGTTAGTCAAATTCTGTTGAAGTATCTTAAATGTTGTTTAAGCTACAGGAGGAAAATTTAGAAACATGATTTAATATTTAATGACAATGAAAAACAACTACTTGCCTCTTTTACCTTCTCTCAGGACTGCACGGCACGGAAAATTTCTCCGCTATCAGCTCAGGAACTGCTGCAGGAGCAAGTGCACCCTCAGGCCATGTGGCATGCCTGAGGAGCCATGAGAAGCTTTCATTATAAAGTCCCTTTAACTGTGTTTATTCACAGCACCTACCAACACCTTGTATCACCTTGTCAGCACTAAACTCCCTACCATGAGCTACTGGGAAAAGACCTGGATTCTAGGTTAAACCAGTACAGCATAAGTGTGCCTATCTAGTACTCTCTGCTCCTAGATTTATACCAGCATGTTAGCTGTTGATGGGTGATACTTTAAGTCTGTTCAGAGATCATGAGGTAGGTGCTATTGTGGTTAGAAAACCTGCAAAAATGTACTTGTTTTGCCTTTATGCATTTGCTGTTACAAAATATCAAAAGGCAATCTGTCATACACCATAGTAACCATTAGTTGCGTGAAAAATGATCTGTTCAGAGAGAAATATCAAAAAGCAACTTTATAATTAAATAAGGAAGATTGTTTCAATTTTATCTTAAATTTCATATGTCCATAAAGTCAAATGGGAAAAAAAGATTAATAGAAAATATTTATATTATATACTGATCATTTGTGCAGTTCTGAGTTTAAATTGTCGAGATAAATAGACCTGTGGGCAAAAATTCAACATTGCTGTTCAACTTCAGATTCTGTTTCTTCAATGCAAAAGCAAGGGGACATTTAGCCATTATCTCCAAGAGACAAATAAGCTTCACATCTGTCATCATAATAAAAATCAGACAAATTTATTCTAATATAATCGTATGTTTTCATGGTGGTCTTTGGCTGATGTTAAAGATAAGCTTGGAGGAAAAGATGGATGGGTAAAGGAAAACAGAAATGGAGAAAAATGAAATTACAGAAAACAGGAAAGAAATTACCTAAAAATGACAGAAACAGGGAGGGGTAGCATAAACCCCTCATGGTATCTGCAGAGATGGTTGAAAATTGCACCACAACTATTTAAATGCACATTAAATTAAATGATATCTTTACCAGAAGTATTCACTGTTTCAGTGTCCTAGATATTGACAGATTTTGTTAAAATATAAGAGAGTATAAGGCACTTCTAAATATTATTGAAAATTGGTTTGCTAAATCCTCCAAACTATATCAAGATATGCTTTGCTTTCTTTCTATTCATTAAAACAATTTTTTACTAGAAATAAAAATTTGCTATTCACATCTTTTTTAACAAAATTATTTTAATTAGACATATTTTATTATGTCCAATATTTTATTTTAATAAAACACAGGGACAAAGCATTGTAGAATGAATACCAGGCAAGAGAGGGACAGCAGTATCTTGCTCTCTCCTGACTTGTGACCTACACTGTGATTCGTGATGCAAATGTTGCTGATAAAAACGGCTTGGTAGTTTACTCAAATGTACTGGCTTCGTTTGTTACTTTAAATGATTTCAAAGAACATTTGCCCCAGGAGGTAAATACAAATCTCATCAGGAAATCTCTTTCCCCTGCCCTCTTTCCCCTGAGTTATCCTTCCAAGACCTTTCTAGAAACAAAAGGGAAATAGATTCTTTAATTGATTAAATTAATTATTTCTATTTCATTAGTTGGTGATCTTTGCCACTCTCTTGCATAGGATGAAGGAAGTTTTCATGCAACAGTGCAAGGAAAGTATCACGTTTAGAAATAGCTTATTGAAACTCACTAATTCACAAGCAAACTGAAATTTAAGAAATCAAGCTGAAGCTTAGTTGTATGGGAAAACTGCAATTTCTGGGGCAGTTTCACTCATACATGCTTTGCCTTCAGGATGCTCCAAGTCCACAGATGGGTCAGCGTGTAGCCATACCTTCTCCATGAACACTGTCCAATGCAGAGGGCACTCACAGCCTTGGTATATCCACTTACCACCTAGTTCACCACCTAGGGGTAAGCATATTACGCCAAAAGCATGGGCTTTCACTCACAGCTCCTCACAGATGCTGTAGCTTTCAAGCTGATATAAATAGTTTGCCAAAGCAAACTCAGGTCTCCTCACAGAAACATGGAGCCATCCTGAACTAGAGACTATCCCTAACCTGACACTGTCTACCTCAAACCTGAATTTATTTTTTAGAGTCACAACTTGTAAGAAAAATGGAAAGGAGAATCCATGACCAGATAGGCCTGAGTGGGAAGCCCACATGAACTCTTAGACCCTAAGCAGAGAAATGTTGGCTTAAAAGTGTGAATTACCTCTTAACATCCATGTCTGTACTGGTAGAAGAAGCTATCTGGTGAAATCTGGTGAAAGTATGACATGATAGTGTAGAATGACTAGGATGGAGGGGAAAGCTTTTTTATCTACAGGTCTCACTTGTAAATTATTCCTGTTAAAGAGTGACTGTCTGACTGACTGACTGACTGACTGAGGTACATACTCTGAAAGGACAGAGATGGCCTTTTCATGAAGAGACCCCTTACTTACTCAGGATACCCCTTACTTGTCTCCTAACTCACTCTATGTTATTTTAATGGTATGAGGTTTTATACAGGTAAAGCTTTTGAACTCAAAAGCAGTGTAATTTCTCTTCTTTGGGTTGAATTTAGGCAAGTCTCTTTCTAAGTGTTCACAGATGTAAAGTTATCTTTCACAAGCAACTGACACCTGTAGTAAAACTTTTAACTGTTTTTAGGAAAATGATTGCCCCTTCTTCTCAAAATAATTACCTCAGGAAAAAAGTTACTCATATCAGAAGAGAACCACTAACCTGTACAAACTGGTCAGAATCTGCCATACTGTCTTCTCACAGGAAATACCCTCTTACCTAGGGCAATTCCACAGAGTAACACTTTGCAGCCTTCTGTAGCAGAAGAACACACTCTCTTTGACAACTGAATGCAGTAAAATGAACAGATAGATCATAAATTAGGAAGATTAAAATACTCGGTCCTATCTTTTCTCAAGATTAGACTCAAGAACTGTAACAGGACATATGTATTTTCCACTTCTCTCTATTCTCCATGCCAGCTATATTATTTTTTTAACTACATAAAAGCATTAGTTACAAGCACTGCTTTCTCTTTACAATTGTTTTGAAGTCCAGAATACCATATGTCTCTACTGAGTGGTGTATTTGATTAATCCTTTTCTGTCTCAGCACTTAAACATGATTGTTTCAGATAAGCAGCATTTATGGCAAGAGAATTAAAACTCAGAAATTGTTCACTGAGTTTAGATGTAAACTCATGTCTCAGATACAAAAATTACAATCTTATTTCAACATCCAAAAGTATCGCAACTACCAGCAGTAGGTGATGAGTAATATTTTTGTCTTCTCTCTGTGTGTGTGAAGAGCTCAGGCCAGATATCATGGGGTAGAGGTGGCTGGGGCAGAAAGCTGTAATGTCCATGGACAGCCTAGGGCATACATAGGAGCTCCTTAAAAGCTACTTCAGTCTTCCAAAAGGAATACACAAAATTACACCACGCTATGAAAATCTAATCACCATCCAAGGAAAGTTTTAAATTAGCAAAGAGAAATTACTGTCTAATCCAACACAAGTAACCATTTCTTTTTCCCACCTTCTCATCATCTCAGTCTCCCTACTGTCTGGGTGCCACCTCATTCATTTCCGTGAGTTGCTAGCTGCCTTTTATTGAGGACTGCTTCTAGACATCTGATCTGCTGTCAGACAGAAAGGCAACGGAACCCAGTAGAACTTGCTATTGAAAAACAAGATCCATGTGAGAACAAAGAACATTAAAGCTGGCCAAAGGAAACAAAACATTTGGATACAGCATGGTGGATGAGAGGAGATGGTACATTCACTTGTGCCAGTTGCTGAAAGGTCTATGCATTAACTACAGTGATATGAGCCAGCGGATCGCATCTGGCAGTGTTTCTGGGAGTATTCTCCTCCAGTGTATATTGTAATGGACATTTGTAATGTTTAATTACATTGTCAAGGCATGCACAGAAGGGACAAGTACACAAACAGACACATAGCACTGAAATGGAAAACCTAATCATTAAAGCAGAAAATATTATTTTGAAACAGCTATGGACAGCAGGATGAGGCTGCTACAAGCCTCAGAAACATACCACTGTAGATAAGAGACAGAAATTACAGCTAGAAAGGTTAGATGGAGAAACAAAACATATTTGTTATTTTTTTTCATGCTGGACAGTGTTTTTTCAGGGTTAATCATTGTCATATTTGGTCAAAATACTCAAAACAGTATGTCCTTCATTTTGACCTTCCAGACTGGATGTCCCATAGTATGAAAATCAACATATGATAACAAAAAACATCTTAGGTGAGCTATTTCTTTTCCCTGATAATTCCAATAGGGATTTGTTTTTTTGTTTTGCCATATTTTGTTTTTCTCAAGTGCTGGAAAGGACAGCCTTTCTATAAAATTATCTGTGGGACTAGGACATTATGGAGGAGTGATAGGGAAGGAGATGACTTAGACAAGTCTGCAGAAGAAATGGAAGATACTCAGTGAACTGTAACAGCCCTTCATCACTTGCCCACATATCAATTGTTATAGCTGATGCACTTAAAAAGTTCATTCTCCTTCTAGAGATAGAATGTGCAAAATGCTGTGTGTTAAGCAGTCCAAAGTAACAAAAGCCAGCTCAAAATCTTAGGGATGGTTCAGCCTGTTACATAAAATTTTGTATCAGATAGTCAAAAGACTGAGATAAAAAAAACCCAAACATGTAAAATAGATTGCTGAAATTGAAAGACTTGCAATAAACAGATTTGCAGGCTTCTTGTCAGAGCACCACATAGTACTGGAATAAACTGAGACACCTCTGGAAGGTACACTTACTGTAATATTTCCAAAAAGTGTTAGATTTATTGATGTTTATGAGAGTGGAATGTCACTTTTAGTCAGTGTTAGTTGGACAGTGACCAAAGGGGTGGTGATGTCTCAATTTCGTTTCTACTTTTTCCAGACTACCTTTTCCTACGATTTTAGGATTGGTCATACCTGTATTTGAACTTTCCTCACCATATCCTATCAGGCATCTTGAGTGGACCAGGCTGGAAAAATAAAGCACTTGATGTGACTTAGCTGATTTTTGCATAATGCCACCTGTTGGAGCTGGGTTCCCATTAATACCCTTCTTTAGTGATTTGTTTTCTTTCTTCACCTTATTTCTCCACTTTTCTTTCAAACTAATCATATCTTCTGGCTACCAAAATTCTGGTTTAGCATGCCAAGGAAACTGTACTTGTAACATTAACAAGAACTACATTGTCTTAAGCACTCTGATCTTGCCACACTTTTGGCAGATGTTCGAGTAGCTGATAGGACTGTCTATGAGGCCCCCAGTCATACAATTATGAAACAAATCCCCAAGTCTGGTCACAGTTTTCAATAGAAATGACTAATTCAAGAGTCGCAGCCAAATTATCGCTTTCTGCATTGGTATCACATTCAATGCCATCTGATTCCTCAAAGCTCTCACATTCACAGGCCCCTAGGTTGGCAGAACACCTGTGTTTCCTACTTGGACAGTTTCCTGGTATCTCTCTCCTTTCTTTCACAGGCTGCCCAGCTGCTGAATGCCCACATTGCCCATTTTCTCAGGCTGATTATCTTTGGATATTCCAGCTGCCTTGACTTCCTGGACACTTACCTTTCTGGGGTAGTGAGCTTCCACAGAGACCATCTTTTTTGGATACCCAGCTGTCCTTCTCACAAGCCAAACTAAAAATTGAAAGGTACTACAAGAAACAGGATAATAATTTAGTTGATGGACCCAGATAATACAGAGACAAGTGACTGCCCCATAAAATAGGAAGGCAAGGGCCATGAAAATATTTTCCATGGATTTCATTCCTTTCCCACTATTACATTTGGCTTTATATATATGAATTTTCTGATGAGATTGATATTCTGTTTACCAGTCTGGTAACAGTGCATTTGTACTCAGGTCATCCACAGACATAACCTTATAATAAAAGAAAAAGAATCTGATGCATACACTTATGGAAAGAAAAACTTGCTAGAAAGGAATTTGGTTGAGCTTGCACAGCAGTGTGATGCATTATGACATTCTTTTAATTTTACACGCTGAAGTTTGCACTATTCACAATTTTTTTTTTACCTAAATTTAAATTAACTTATATCTAACAAGAAAAAAAACTTTGCAACATATTATTTACAATATTAAAATTAATCTTCTTCTCACCTGTATATTCTATTTCCAATTTTGAATTGCAGTATAGCTCACTCAGGCACATTTTTGACACCTGTTCTTACAGAATAAGTAAAGGAGTAGACTATTAACCTCTGCAAGGTCCTATTTTGATCAGCTATGGGACACCTGACAGGCAGATTCCACAAAGAGTAGCTGGTAGTCAGAGAACTGAACAACTCCAAGCCATGGACTCCACTTTGGGTTGGTGCCATGTTTGATCTCCTGACACATTTGTCAGTTCTGGTTCTCTTTTATTTCCCCCCGAGGCCTGCCAGCTCACTTCACTGTTCCATGAGTGTGCTCTCATAGGCTCCTCATGACAAATCAGGCACATTTCCCCAGAAAATTCTGTTTTTGCTGGTTTAGGCTCCAATTTCAGTCCCAGCCTGCCTTTCCCTCCTCTCTTACAGTCCCTCCAACCATTCCACTTGCAATCAGCTTTTTATTCAGTCTTTTGTCAATCATTTCAAGTTTGTCTCTATAGCCAATCTTACATTCTACATTCCTTTGCCTGCCTTCTGCTGAAATTGGTTTCACTTTGAAAGTAGCCTCACTCTCCAGTCCATAATTTTTCTCATTGTTCTTTCCCAATTCCTTGGCTCAGTCCATTTCTCTGGCTGTTTTGCTTCTCCACGTGCTTTAGCTCTTCACCAATTTTATATGCCATGCATCTTTATTTTCCTATGCCTTTTCATTAGTCCTTTCTCCTATATTCTAGCCGGTCCTGGTCTCCCTAGGGTCCAACACTAACCTCATTAGTCATCTGCTCTCTGTCTCGGGGTATCTGATTCCAACTCAGATTCTCCCAATATTAATTTTGCCTTTTTTTGCCTTCCAGTCCTTCAGATAGACAAGGGATAAAAAATCCTACACCTGCCTCTCTCTAACCAGTCATTCCCCATATTCCTTTGGTCTTCTGGCTCAAGAAGTAGCCCTTAAAGCCCCAATGTGTTGTGTTCTGCTACCAGTTCCTGATACCAAATGCAAGTATTTGCTGCCTATCAGAGGAATCATTTGCAGACCTGGAGGTCTTAGACTATGCAGGATACAGTAAGTTTTCTTCTATAAATCCACAAAAACTATAGTGTTCTGAACTAAGCTTGGCCTCTACTGTAGATCTCAAGGAAGCCTTCAAAACACGGCTACATAGAGTCATGATAAATATAGCTTGAAACCATAGTCTGTCTTAAATTTACTGTCAGTTGTATTTTCCAAAAATCTGTCCTGCGTATTAGTGCATAGTTATTAGGACGGAAGGCAACACAGAGGAATCAGAGAGAGAAAGACAGACTGAAAACTAGGTTTAATGTTTAGATAGCTAAACCTCTTCCTTAGTTGGAAAAAAAAAAAATTAACTAAGGAACTATGGGAAAAGCATCCTTACAGGAAACAAAAAACCATATTCTGCATCCAGTATTTCTTGCAGAAGCAGTTAGTCTGACACTGAAGAAATGGCATTTTTCCCCATCCAATTTCTATGCAATCAAGGTTCTTGTCACATTTCCTAGGAGAAAGCACCAATATTTTCACGTGATTAACCACACTGGTTCTTATAGCAAGAATGACAGAAAGTTGTATTAGTTTTATGAAGGTGGATTTACACTTATTTGGGTTGTATCTTATTTTCTTATGTGCTACTTGTAGTAGTATCTGCATTCAAATAATCTTCTTAGAACAGTTGAATTAATTAAAACACACTAACAAGAAAAAGCAGCCTCCCAAACCCCCATGAAACTTGTGCAAAATTACAACAGTTGAATTCATTCTGTTTGTAATTATCAGTAGTCACGTGCCTTACAGTTCAACTGTGGTTCCTTGAAACACTTGTCAGATACACTGGAGCTGTCTACTTGATTTCAAAACATTTATTTCAGAGTTCACAAATACTCTGTGTGTGTGCGTGTGTGTGTTTGTGTGTGTGTGTTTATTTATATATATATATATATATATACACAGATTACATTCATGCATCTTTATACAGGAATTTCATCAAAGCTTCTCCTCATGTCTCTTGCCTGATTTTCTTTTTAAAAATAACATGTAATCAATAAAAAAATATGGTACTGCTTATTTTAGCTGGACATTTTGTTTTCACAGTGTCAGCAACACAAGCTAATCTCCTGATGGATAATTGATAAAAGGTATTTCCTAATGATGAGGTGTTTGAAGACATTGCTGCAGTGCTGTGTATAGGCCTAGATATTTTGGTTTTTTCACAAAGGTCAAATACTCCTCACTACAAGCACTTGTTTAGAACTGTGCACATTTTATTTTATACATATATTTGAGACCCTGAGGGATGTGAGAATCAGTTGACTTGGAAGGTCTGGAGAGATTTCTGTCATCCAGGAGTCCGACATCCTTAATCTTTGTTGTCACAGTCCAAGGGGACATCCTGAAATCAGAGCTGTCAGTGGCAAACATCAATAATCAACTCTTCAAGAATATTTTACTAATAAAGTAAGGAGGAAAAAAGGTACTACTGCTCAGGATCAGAGACAATGTCTGTCTAATCCAATATGATACTGTTACTGGCACTAGGTAAGACTCCAAATGAGGTAGACATAAAATTATATGCTCTCACTATCAGCATGCCATTCTCACAAAATTGTGAATGTCTTGTGACTGTCTTCTGCTCTTCAATGTGGGGCTTTAGTTTCCTTTTGGTACTTTTTTAAAAAATTAAGATAAAAGACTAATGGCTTTCAAGCTGTAATTCACATTCAGTAGCCACATCTATAAATAAGCACAAATGTTAAAGGAAAGGCAACGCATATTGTATTTACAGATTTTAAAGTTATCATACAAGAGGAAAAAGATTACTGTGCTACCTCCCTTCTGCCAGACATTGGAAGCCATAGATTTGTAGATTTTGTAGGTTTTGTTTCAGAAAAACTATGCTGACTGTATTTTCCCCTTCTCCCCTATCTTATGCATAGCAGTTTTGAGATAAAGAGAACTCTGTGTCATGCACCTGGGAATAGCATCTTTCAGTGGAAGCACTCATCTCTCACTGGCATCATCCAAGTGCAGGAAGAATGAAGAAGGCGAGTTTTTACCAGCCTTTTCAGCATAGGACAGTTTCAGCTTGGGTGAACATTTTGTGGGTCTCTCATTTCTGCAAGCCTCTCACTATAATATAGTAATTCAGAGGCAATTATAAAATATACTAGTCAAGATTTGAACGAAAAAACCCTTAAACCCCAAGACCAATAACAAAATAAGAATAAATTACTTATAGCTTCTGTCAAAGCCACATCACCTCTGATCTAAATCCAAAGCTGTCCCAGGACAGCTTTTACTTGAAACTGTGATCAGTAATAGTGTAAGGCAGGCAGGGGCACAGTGGAGTGGTAAGCAGAGCAGAGGTGTGTGTGGGGACAGTGTAGTACAGCAGGGCCTAACTCTAAGGGTGCTGCATCCAGCTTCAATTGCAGTGCTGTTATGAAATCAGTGTATTGTCCACCACTACCAGATCACCAATCTGTTAACAGTGGGGTTTAACTTCTTCTTAGAAATGCTTTCTGACTGCATAGCTTCCTATCTCAATTATCACTTTTTTTGGATGACTCATCTTATGAGTTGGACCCCAATTTTCAGGCACTGATTTTGAAATTCTTAGTGATATCAGTAGTCAAAAGGAAGTTAATACAAAGAATACCGTTGGGCAAAAACATTCAATGAAATATTTGTTTCTGGGAGGACAGGCATCAGCATAAATTTAAATTACTTTAATAAAAATATATTGGAATGTTTTATGTAGAATTCTGTATACCCCATGGAGATTTAGGTATTTTATCTACTCTTTGTCTCCTCCAACAGTTTTGTTTATACATAAGTCTTCAGCATCATATGACATGCACAAATTCACACTGCAACTTTAATCTCACTTGTGTATGTATTTACTTTAGATTTGGTTCAGCTATATCTCTGAATACATCCCAGGCTGGATGGAAATATGTATATTGTAGCAGTGTTTTCAGTACACACACACACCTGTTTTCTGCTGAGACTGAGTGGAGCGACAGGAGACATGCTCTCCCAGGGGAATTCTCAGTCAATGACTTGCAGCTGAATTACAACACTTACAACAACAACAACAGATTGTGATACAAAGTGGATGCCTCCAAATTTGTCCCTGTAACGTGTTGTGTTTTTTTTTTTTTTTGGTCTTCTGTTTTCTGTTTCCTTTTATTTTATGTCTTAGATGACATATTTGCTAGCAGTTTCATTAAAAGACACAGTTTCATGTCTTTTTATTGTGTCTCATACAAACATCACCATTTGCTTGAAATCACTATCACAATGCTCTTGTAATAAATAAGATTTTTAGGTAACCATGGACTGTGCCTCGTGGTTACCTTCATTACATTAGACAAGCATACCACATATGTTTTCCACTAGAAATCAATATGCTAAAGAAGGCATTATATTTTCTCCAATTTTCATTGTAAAGCTAAATTCAGAGTTAATGGTCCCAATCAACATAGAGTGATTAAACTAATCCTTAAGTAGACATAATAATAATAATATGGCAGTAGGAAAATAATACAATAACTCCTAGATTTGGAATTGAGACCATTCCCCATATCTTTGTCTATGTACTTGCACTTATCAGGAAATTTTCATACAAAATGCTAACTCCTGTACAGAAGGAATTTTGACAGTAAAGGTTTCTCAGGCTCAGGAAGGAATTGATCAAACCAGAGTGAGAACCAGAGCCTCTGCACTTGCTTTTTGAATAGCCAGTATTTCAGTGATTATGATGTTCATTTAGAACATGTTCAAATCTTTGGTCCATCAGGTAAGACTAGGATCCAAATGAGCCTCCTTGAAACTGTTACTCAGGTATAGTTCTCTGCTTTTAAAAGTTCTGATTTCGCTCTAACTCTGAAAATGAAGGTTTTGAGAGGAAAAAAAAGGAAGGAAGAGCTAATTTTTTACATTGTTATGTTAGGTGGTTAGTCAGAAATGCAGAAGAGGGGAGGATTAACTCAGTTGGTCAAGCACGGTGCTAATAATGCCAATGCTGTGGGTTCAATCCCCGTACAGGCCACTTAAGAGTTGGACTCAGTTATCTTTGTGGGTCTCTTCCAACTCAGAAGATTCTGTGATTCCATTCTACCCCTGAAGTAGGCTCCATTTGGAAAAATTTAGTGGGATTGAGTCTGTTTTCAAAACCCAGTGCTAAAAAATGAACTAATTCCCATGTCAACCTGTCCTGCATTGTTGTGGTGTGTTCAGTTTGCCAACACCCGGCAAGCCACACACCCAGGCGAATTATGTAGATCTGTCCCCTTCTTCCCTTGTTTATGGTTATGTTCCAGAAAGTTCTTTGTCCCTCAATATCCCATTTGTTCCCAGTTATCTTTCCCCGCCTACCCTGTACCTTATCGGTTCATTGTATGTTTCCCCGCCTATGTACAACCCCTTTGCACCGTATTGATTGATCCTTTGCAGTTTACTCCTCCCATTTTGTAGGGGTATAAAACCCCATGTCAAGCCCCTGCTCTTTGCCCCCCCATTCCTGGACTCCTGGATCCTCACACCCCAATAAACCCGTCCTGTTCACCCTGCAAAGAGCCCCTCCCGATCTCTTCGTCTCCTCCTGCGCCTTTAACATCGGTGGGCTGGGGGAGCCCTTTCGCCGACCTCGCCAACCCTCCCGCTTCGCAAACAGCTCCACCAGCTTCTCCCATGCGGAGAGAAGGACTGGCCACCAACCACCAGAGCTAGCCAAAAAAAGTAGTCGCCAAGGTGCGCTGTGTCACTGCATGGCCAAATTTCACCTTGAGATACACCTTGAGATACATCTCCAGTGCAGATGAATTGAATGCAGATAGGTTACGTTAATATCATTAAGTAAAGGCCTGACATATGCAATAAAAATCTGTATGAAAAAAGATCCACTATACTGTACAATTACTTGATTTAATGAGGTTTTTGTTATGTCAATCCCATGGAATAATGTAGTATTTTCCTGTTGCATCAATATTTCTTTACCAGTTTAATTTATAATAATATAAATCTTCCAAAAGTTACTACAAATAAAAAATCACTAGAATTTTTTTTTCCCAGTATAAGTGAACTCATCATCCTCTCTCCTTTTACAGAGTCAGAGTTGTGCAAGTGGTACCCTAGAAAATGTTAATGAAATGTAATAAATATTGCTCCATCAATAACCACAAGTGTTCTTCAGTTTCGCTTCTTTTTACCAATTACTGTCATAACAGAAATATTGCTAAAAGATGATTTTCTGAGTACTTCATTGGAGTGATTATTGCAGAAAGTACAGATCTTCAAACCTATCCAAATTCATCTTGATAAAAACATAAACAGGCTTGTTAAATGCCTATTTTGTCTCACATTGTTGCATACTTCTGAATGAGAAAGATTCTTGCCTTTTTTTTTCCTTTGCTAAGTCTGATATCCTAAATATCAAACTGAATATATGCAACCTTTGTACATACAACATCTTGCTCTTTCATGATCTTACTTCTGACTTTTGCAAGATATTGATTTTATGTCATAATGCAATGATAAGCTCCTTCTCTAGGTGACTGGATGTACTAGAAAATGGTCTAGTGTTTATGCAATGGCTTTTTTTTTCCTGGCCTGAAAATTTTATTTATGTCTGCACAATTAAATCAACTCTATTCCTTCATCTCTCCCTCCTGTTACCGTGGATACAGAGACAGTAGGATTGTGCATTCTTATTTGAAGTTGCAACTAACACAACAAAGTCAATAGCATTTTGCACTTCTGCTTTTCAATGCTTTCTTCAGTCATACCTTGGCATCTCTGCACATTCTGAAGATCAAGTGCAGGCTTTACAGAACTGAACATTTAATAGCTTACAGAATAAATATAATAAGGGTGCAGATCCAGAGTAGAGGGAAATTAAATACTCATGAGTTATTTTATTAAAATTTCAGTTCTTCAGAGTTTATAGTTGTAAGCAGGGATGGAATTTCAAAAATGCAATTTCAGAGTACTTTTATGGAGTTCTTCACTTGACTACTGAAAGCTGTAATCGTCACAATAAAATCCTGGGATGAGGTGCCAATATAGCATATCCTATGACAGTGTAATAAGTCATGTTTTACAAATAAACTCTGCTAGAATCAGGCAGATTAATCCAGTCCTACCTAATACCACTGCAAGCTTTGTGTGTATCCAGTAAATTCTTTTTAATGTGCATTTAATAAACATCATATTTTATGATGAAGTGGAATATTTTATTCATTGGATCTCAATTCTACAGAATCATATGGGAAGACACTGACTGATTCCTTAAGCAGAAAGAAACTATCTAATAAAATTCAGCCTATGTTTTTTAGCTAAGACATCACAAACAATGTTTTGCCCCCTAAAGTTTTCTTCACTTCAAGATGCTGTGAAATAACTCATGGAAGTCTTCGACAGGTGGAAGTTCAAAACCTCACCGAAGGTGCCGAATGAATTGTTGGAGTCAGTTTCTTGACTGTAAGATGCAGGTGGCAGAACGTTGTTTTCTTCTGTCTCTACCACAGGGAAGAACACGACTTCCGCACTTTATCATTTAATTGTAACACTTCCTTTGAAGGTGATGGATTTGTGGCAGTTGATTTTTAACCACGTATTTAGACAGAAAATAGTCCCCTTCAGACACAAAGAATTCCTTCATTTCAGGAGAAAAGGGCAAAGAGGACATATGTAATTAGATGGGAAAATCAAGATTAATGAGTATGACAAAATCCCTCATGATCCATAAGGCTTGTGTTTGCTTCCTACTAGCTTTCTCTAAGAAGGACTCTTCTTGTCCTCACCAGTCATCAAAAGATATTGCTTGAAATCTGCATGCTTTTCATGACTTAATAAGGCTGGGGAGATGGGTGCAGAGCAAGAATGCACTCATTTTGTCTTTCTAAATTGTTTGAAAATTCTCAAATTTTACAGAATATTTACAAAATCATGCAAGGAAAGAAGTATGCTTTACATCAGTGAGTTTTCTTTGGATTTAGATCAAAGACTGAATTTGAGTGTGTTAAAATATGCATTGTTTGAACATATAAGGCTTGCTACAATAACTGCCCTTTACCACTTCAATTTCAAAACCCACAGTTGGAAAATTTGCCAGTTTAAAAAATTTCACTTTTTCTCTAGGACATTGATAATGAGAATGTGTGGCAGTGGGCCAGGACAAATAACCTGCATTAACCCATGAGGAAGAAAATTTTCATTTTATTCAGAAGGTTTTCCATTAATCATAGCCTTTGACACATGTAACTTAGCCCATCTTTAGTTCATTTAGTACATACTACATTGATTTTGTATAGCCCTATTTTTAAACATGGATCATGTTGATCCAAAACCACATATTTCTCAGGAAAATATTTTACTAACGTAGGTTTTTTTTTGTCAGTTTAGGTTTTAATTTCAATTATTAAATGAACTAGACTTGAACAGAGTTAATTGATATTGTCATCATTGTAGCACCCTTTTGTATTTAGGTAATGGAATTCTGCACAACTCAACAGGACACTCTATCCAGGTGTGATGTCAGAGACACTGATCTGTTGATATTTTCATCTTGCATTTTTTCCCCTATCAATATTGAAACAATATTTTTTTTCAATCTTCTCAACGTGTTCTTTCATCCTAAAACTTGTTAAAAGGTAGAAAAAACTGACTCAGGGGGATCCCTAAAAACTTCTGATGTACTTCCCCGCCCCC